>CALZFC010000120.1:425000-489164 GCA_945643635.1 Allodiplogaster sudhausi
TCTCTCTCTCTCTCTCTCTCTCTCTCTCTCTCTCTCTCTCTTTCGTTGTCATTCTCTTTGTCTTCATCTTTCTCGCTCTCTTTCTGGTTCTCTTTCTCACTCTCTTTCTCTTTCTTGCTCTCTTCCCTTTACCGTTCTCTCTCTCTCTCACTCTGTCTCTATTCCTCTCTCACTTTCCCTCTTTCTTTCGCCATCTCTCTCTCTCTCTCTCTTTGTCCTTGATGGAGTGTGATCCCTGTTTACAGATAGGAACTGTTCCTCCCTGGATCTATTCTCGTGTGGAGATGGCCATTGCATTCCTCGCCAACTTGTTTGTAACTCCCTCCCCGACTGTCCATTTCACACTGACGAGGAGAACTGCCGATCTTGTCAGCTGCATCCTCTCGTTTTCCCTTTCTTTCTAGATCTTCCCATTTCTAACCTTTCTGATTTATAATGTATAATGTTTAAAAGAGGGTGATCACCGAGTAAATGAGTGAGATTTGAAATTGCCGCTGTCCTTCGCACTCTCATTCTCGCGTGCTATTTTGACGCAGCGGGTTTCTGCGCCGTGCGAAATCGCACGCGAGAATGACAGTGCGCAGGATGAACGCAGCTATCTAAACCTGAATACATAATTGTTCGTTGAATGTAGAAAGTTGAAGATGGCTTGCTGTCGTTGGTGGGGTCGGAGTACTTTCCATTCTTGCTGCTCTTGGCTGTCGTGTCTGTGACAGTCCTGGCGATCTTCGCTTGGTCCAGTGATCTTCTGAGTTGGATTCTTCCTCTCAATCTCTTCCGTCCTTCTCCACTTCCATGCCATCTCTTCAAGCACTCATCCAATATCATCGCGAACCAGGAAAATCAAACATCTTCTATGCTACAACATGGATTATTAATTGAAATGAAAAGATAAACGAATTGTGTAACATCCATTGAGTCTGCCTTCGAAATATTCTCCAAGTGGTGCCTACTTTGGTTCCATCATTTTTCTTCAAATAAATCCTCGCTAATTTTTCTTCTAAATGTTTACCGATATATCTTTCAATACGTTCCGGTTGGCTCCGTTAATGTTATCTTTCTGGATTTCACTGCACACTGCATTGTCACCTTCATTTTGCACTCCGTCATTCTGCTCCGATCTTGGCTTGCCATAATCATTACATCGTTTCTCTGATCCCTCACAAAGAAATGCTTTGTGTACTCTCCAGTTTGCCTTTACATGAGCATATTATCGCTTACGTTGTGTTTCTCAAGAAAAAAACAGATAATGACGGCAATTCTTGATATTTATGAAAGAAGAAGAAAGTTGCCCAGAGGAAGAAGAAAACAGAAGATACTTGACGCTTCATGCCAAGTGGCCATTTTATGCCCGTTTCTGTCTGATCTCAAAGTCAATTCCCCCCCCCCCCAACTAGTACTCTCTCTCTCTCTCTCTCTCTCTCTCTCTCTCTATATATATATATATATATATATATATATATATATATATAATATTTATATAGCATTCTCCCTCTCACCCTATCTAACTCTCTTTCTCTTTCGTTATCCCTCTCACTCTCTCATTCCGCCTCGCCCTCTCTCTGATCCTCCCCTCCTGTTGTTGTTCTTGCTATTCTTCATCTTCCTTCCCCTGGACAGTCTCGAGCTCAGTGGAGGGTTGCTCTGCACACAATTGACAGTCCCGGCTCGCAGCTCACCCTTACTCTCTATTTCTCTCTCTCTCTTTCATTTTCTCTACACTCCCCACCCTCTCTCTTTTCAATCTCTCTCCACTCCCCACCCTCTCGTCGTGACACAGTCTCTGTCCTCTCAGGATCGAAGAGTGCGACTGCTTCTCAGTCGGTTGCCCTCTTTCGACTGAATACTTTGGTAGTGTCTGGTGAGAGTGAGATGGACGATGCCATGCAAGTGGATGAGTCTGAGCCTTCCACGTCTTCTTCTTCTTCTTCCGTCACAACTTCTCCCTTCTCTTTCCCTGATTTCCCTCCTTTTTCTCTTGATCAATCGATCCAATCGATTCTTCATCTGGAAGATGCCCTCCGGCGGTTCCAATCTCCCATCCAAGACCGGTCCTCCACGCACTCTTCAACACGGTTTCGCCTACTCTTCATATTTAATATTTTGAAACGATGGTAAATGCAATGCTTAAGATCGCAAGAGTACTTGGCGTTCTTGTCTTCTCTGACCTCTCCTCCCTCTGCTCACTCTCTGGATGCTCAGCTTGTCATGCTGTCTCTTCTGCAGAGAATGAGCCATGCAGTGCAAGTTCAACTCTTTTGTCAGTTCTTGTGTATCCAATAATTTGCCATGAATTCAAGACTGTTCTCTCCGTTGTGGTTGTCTCTATTTCTCGTTCATTCTCTTGCTTCATTCTTTTCTCAAGAATGGACCGGCTCTGCTGTTGCCGTCATGCGTCTTTGTTTGGGATATTTATTATGAAAACTCTCGTTTTTGTGATTCGCGGCAACGGCTGCGGCCTCCATTCGTTTGCATCTCTCATGAATTTGAACTGCAAAATGAGAAGAAATATGTAGATAACTCTTCAAAATCCAGCAAGTGAGATTTTGGATATCAAAGTCTTTCTCTTTATTGGGTGGAATATTTGATGATTTGGTAGACAAACAAGCAATTTCTATCCATTATGTATTTTTAAGAGGCTTCAAAAAATATTCAGTTTTATAAGTGTCTTGACCACCCCATGCTATATTGTCATCTTCCATTCAGACTTCTCACATATGCATTAAGTTAATGGGAGAGGAGTGCAATTGATTCGCCAAGATCAAGCTGTTCAGACTACAAGGAAAGAGATCTTCTGTCAGGAGTAACTATACCTCATTCGTCCTCAACCGTATCTCTCTCTCTCTCTCTCTCTCTCTCTCTCTCTCTCTCTCGGTCACTTTGGTTTGCTGCGCCATTCATAATTACATATCGCTGGAGGCACATGCATATTTACGTGCATACATATGTATGTACATACATGCGTGAATGCCCACCTTCCTTCTCTGCCCTCTCTCCCACTCTCTCACCCTTCCCTCTCTCTCACTCCCTCACCCTTCCCTCTCTGCCCTCTCTCCCACTCTCTCGCCCTTCACTCTCTGCTATCTCTTCCACTCTCTAGCCCTTCCCTCTCTTCCCTCTCTCCCACTCTCTCACCCTTCCCTCTCTGCCCTCTCTGCCCTCTCTCCCACTCTCTCGCCCTTCCCTCTCCCCCCCCCCTTTTCCACTGTCTCGCCCTTCCCTCTCGTCCCTCTCTCCCACTCTCTCACCCTTCTCTCTCTCTTCCCTCTCTCCCACTCTCTCGTCCATAACACTCTCTCACCCTCCACTCTCTGCCCTCTCCGCACCCTTTTCCCTTGTTTCTCTTACTTCACGATTCTACTGCAATTTCTGGCACATTTGTGTGCCCTTTTACCCGATGCTTTGCTTACAGGCTATATTACTTCTCTCCTCCCTCCGTCTCTCTTCCACCCGATTGCCCTCTCTCTCATCCCAAACTCTCTCGCAATGTCTCTCTCTGTCTCTCTATCATTGTTCACTGTCTCGCTTGCTCACTCTGTCTCATAACTCTATAGATTTCCATGCTCGCAGGATGCAAGGCTTTCTTGGTATGCTTTGGGTGTAGGAGCGAAGGAGTCCTCCTCTTGTTGATATCCATAGCCTGGTCGGGGGAGGCAAGAGGTTCCTTGTTCCTTTCCTTCTATCCATCTTCTCTGCTGCCTTTTACTTCTCATATTGATACTTGACGTTATTTTCTTCCCAGCTGCTCGATGTTAATGCTTTATTGCTTCCTCACTTCCTCTTTCCTATCTCTCTTTTTAATTTGCCCCTTCATCAATCTCTACTTTTCCCTATCTCTCTATCTCCCCTTTTCTTCTTTTTATCTCACTGTCTCTCCCTTTATCCGCTCTCTCGTCCGTCGCCTCTCTCACTCTCTTCTCCACTTTTCCTTGGCTTGTGTCCGAAAGCTGCAGCCAGCCAGGCAGGCAGCACGCTTTACTCCATGCAAATCGATGTGAACCAAAGAATGAGAGAACGAGGATGAGAAAGAGGGCGAGAGAATGTGACGGGGAAGGGGATAGAGTGATCTTATTGAGAGGGCGAAGAGTAGAGAGAGGAAGAGAGAGAGAGAGAGGGGGGGGGGAGAAAGAGAGACAGATTTCCTTATGACACCTTTTCATATCAATTTTACAAATATATATGTGCAAACATGCATCATCGCCGCATAAAAGATTTTATGGAATGATTCCCGTTGTGTCCCCTGATAACAGAGTTGTTTACCTATTCAATTAGTTAGCATTTCATTTAAAAAACCTTGTTGTAACATATGAGTTTTTGCTTATTCTTCCTCTCCTAATTGATGTTTCCTTTCCCTTTTCCTTTTCTCTCCCTCTCTTCTTCTCCTTCTCTCTTTCTCTCACCTTTCCTCCCGCTCTCTTCCTCTCCATCTCTCTTTATCTCTCCTTTCCTCTCCTTCTCTTCCTCTTCATCTTTTTTCTCATCTTTTATCATTCACTTCTGCCGTGCTTCAACTCGTGAGAATGGCAGACCTAAATCGATATAGAAAAATTAATTTTCCTTGTTGACATTTGCTTCCAGCCCGCAGAGATCTGCTTATCTATATGGTTGTGTTCTAATAGAACTGATCAAATTTCAAAATCTCTAACATCATTTCATCCTGGCAATGGGGAAATGGCAGGAGACAGCCTGTCAGGCCCCTCTCCTTCCCTTCTCCTTTCAATCCCAGGCCCTTTTCCCCTTTCAATCCCTTCACTCCTGCCCGCTTTTCATTTCATCTTTCCTCTCCCAGCCCCATTCTCACTGATACTCTACTAGTGTGTCTTTTCATTCTGTCATGTGTTCTCTTCTTCATTCCACGTCTTCTCCTGCTGATCTGACTCTCTCTCTCTCTCCCCTCTCTCTCTCTCTCTCTCTCTCTCTCTCTTTCTCTCTCTCTCTTTTGCTCTCTCACTACTTGCACTCCTTCTCTCAGCTCTCTCCCTTCACTATTCCATTTCTGCCCACAACGCAGCGATTGCTGCTAAAAATAGAATACAGGTCTTGGCCATCACAGGCAAGGAATAAAATTGGAAATGCACGGGCGGTGGCAAAGAGAAAGAGGCTGAGAACTGAGAGAATTTAGTCAATTAGAGTTTGAGAGAGAGAGACAGAGAGAACCGGAGAGTGATTGAGATTTCTATAGATACAGTACCGCCCAACATCCCGGGGTCATGGATGCAACGGATGCAACGGTTGCATCCTTAAGATCCATGCGAATTGTGGCTTGTACAGGCAACGAAAATTTTCCATATTACATTTTTCTGAATCAGAATTTTTTTCTCTATCGACTGAATCTATCCAATTCATAAAATACTCAACTTTTTTAAGCGAAGATTTGTGTGCAATGTAAGTCCAAATGGTGTGCAAGGAATATTGTGCAAAGCTGTGTAGGCTACTTTACTTTAAATCTTGGTAGGTTTCCAAGAATTTTCTTCTTTTTTTTTGCTGATCTGAGAACTGAAAAGAGGTAATCAGCAGCGCAATTAATGCAGAGGAGGAGGCAAAAGAAGACTGACAAAATATAGCAAACAAAACTGGAAGGAATTGGCGCAAAGCGGAATCGAACTCCAGCCCTTCTGCTCATGCTCGGATATGCATACCAATTCCCCACTCACCCATGTTGTTTTTCAGCCCGAAGAATTTTAGCTAGCATTTTGACTTCGTTTTTATTAGTTGTTTTCTTTATACACACAACACTTGGTTATCTCCTAGCTCGGATTAAAGGCAGAGAGTATGAAAACGCCGGCTATCATAGGGTGCGCGCCGGTTTGGACTTAATCATCTTTCTATCGCATCACGGTCAGGGCGACCGTGGCGTAGCTATGCCAAAAACATATTCAAAATGGCGCGAAAATTTAAGAATTTTGAATTCAGCTGGGTGATATTCTGAAATATTTCTGCCCAGTTCGAAAACGAAAATTGTCTGATGGTTTCCAATGATATGCACTGGGTGTGGCAGACAAGACCTCCACTGTTGTTTACAAATCAATTGGGAGTGGCAAACATTTGTGCCACGGTGGCTGGTTGGTTGTGGCTTACACGGCTAGTGTAACCTGCGAGAGATCGGTTCCGCCATGACGTTTATCGTTTTGCACATTCGGTTTTTTATAAACCTCCTTACAATTAGATTCTTTTTTTTTTTGCTTGGAATCCTAATGGCCAGAAATATTTCAGAGGATCTCTAACCGAATTCAAAATTCTTAAATTTTCGCGCCATTTTGAATATGTTTTTGGCGTAGCTACGCCACGGTCGCCCTGACCGTGATGCGATAGAAAGATGATCAAGTCCAAACCGGCGCGCACCCTATGATAGCCGGCGTTTTCATACTCTCTGCCTTTAATCCGGGCTAGGAGATAACCAAGTGTTGTGTGTATAAAGAAAAAAGCTAATAAAAACGAAGTCAAAATGCTAGCTAAAATTCTTCGAGCTGAAAAACAACATGGGTGAGTGGGGAATTGGTATGCATATCCGAGCATGAGCAGAAGGGCTGGGGTTCGTTTCCGCTTTGTGCCAATTCCTTCCAGTTTTGTTTGCTATATTTTGTCAGTCTTCTTTTGCCTCCTCCTCTGCATTAATTGCGCTGCTAATTACCTCTTTTCAGTTCTCAGATCAGCAAAAAAAAAAAGAAGAAAATTCTTGGAAACCTACCAAGATTTAAAGTAAAGTAGCCTACACAGCTTTGCACAATATTCCTTGCACACCATTTGGACTTACATTGCACACAAATCTTCGCTTAAAAAAGTTGAGTATTTTATGAATTGGATAGATTCAGTCGATAGAGAAAAAAATTCTGATTCAGAAAAATGTAATATGGAAAATTTTCGTTGCCTGTACAAGCCACAATTCGCATGGATCTTAAGGATGCAACCGTTGCATCCGTTGCATCCATGACCCCTGGATGTTGGGCGGTACTGTACCAATGATAGAGAAAATTAGTAGGGGACAGCTATATGTATGAGAGGTAGAGATAAAAGATTGGGAAGAAACGGAAAGGGTAGAGGAAAGGCGCATCAATAATGATAAAGGCAGTGAGAGTGATGTACGAGGAAAGAGACGAAGGGGATGGAAAAGAAGAGAATGGAGTGGAAGAGAGGGGCAGAGAAAACGACTAACGATTCGCAACCATGAGAGATGTCGCAGGGTAGTTGAGGAAAGAGCGAAAGTGCGAGAGATAGGGAGAGAGAGGAAGAGCGAGCGCGAGAGAGGGTGAGAGGGATAGGAAGAGAAAGAGAGGGGAGCGAGTGCGAGAGAGAGGGAGAGAAATACGATGAGAGAGAGAGAGGGAGAGAGAGTTAAGAAGAGAGAGAGACCGTGAGCCTTCTGATTAAAACTGATCTGCTTCACTTGACGGCATGGGCATGTCTCTGTATTCCGAAACAGCTCCTTTCATATTCTCGTTTTCATCTGAAGCACATTGCATGCAATCCTATTTCACTCTATCAACAATTTTAGCCCATGTAGTTGAGTTGAATTACCGCAGACTTGTGTATAAAGATGTGGAATAGTATTTCACTTCCTCTCTCTTCCTCTTCTCTCTCCTCTACTTTTCTCTCTTCTTCCTCATCTCTCTCTTCCACTTTTCTCTCACTTGTCTCTCCCTTTTCTATCTCTCCCTTTCTTTCTCTCTCCGCTAGCTACCTTTTTTTTAACTTGAGTTGTCATCTCTCTAACCGCCTTTCCCATTATCTTTTCACATTCATCTCGAATGAATTCCTCCGCGTCACCTTCTACTCTTTTCCCTTTCATCCACATCCTTTACGCTTGGCAGACTGCCAATGAAATCAATCAATATTTCACTATCCTATTTCACTCTCTCTCTCTTTCTCTCTCTCTCTCTCTCTCTCTGTCTCCTCTCTCTCTCACTCACTTCCATCTTTCTCTCTGTCTCACTTCCATCTTCCTGTCTCTCTCTTTCTCTCTCTCTCTACTTCTCTTTTTTATATCTCTCTATCATGAAGCATCATGCCATTCCACATTCATTGTTGTTGTAAATGTCGACTGCTTATTCACCGTCGTTGCCTCTCACTTTTCTCTGCCCTCTCTTCTCCCTCCTCTCTCTTTTCTCCCTCTTCTCTCTCTCCTCGCTTTTCTCGTTCTCTCTTCAACCTCCACGATTCTCTTCTCTGCTGTCAGTTTGTTGCCTGTCGTCCCCTTTCATTTTTTTTGTCCGCATCTAAGTCTCTCATATTTTCAACTCATCAGGCCTATCTCTTCTATCTTTATCACTGCCCCTACATCTACCTAACATCTTTCGCTCCTTCATTTCACCCTTTCTATCGAAAGCCCTACTCTTTTATTTTCACTCGCCCTTATCATTCTACCTCTGTTCTCTCTCTTTTCCCTATCACCCTCTCCTTCCTCTCACACTCTCTCCCTTCTCTACCACCCCTTCCTTCCTCTTAATTTCTCCCTCCCTCTTCTATCACCCACTCCTTCCTCTTTCTCTCTCCATTCTCTATCACTCTCTCCTTCCTCTCACTCTCTCCCTCCTCTATCACCCTAACCTTTCCCTCACTTTCTCTTCCTTCTCTATCACCCTCATTCCTCTCTCTCCCTCTCTCTCTCTCTCTCTCTCTCTCTCTCTCTCTACCTCTTTCTCAGTCTCACTTCTCCTTCTCTATTCAATCGTCAGTTGTCGCTTTCAGTGCTTTCCATCTCTGGTGTTACGCTTCCGTTGGAACTCTCTTCTCGCATTTTCTGCTCTTCCTTGTTTTATTTTCCCGTCCCTCACCAGAATCCAGACAAGTTCTTCCATCTTTGAATTGACTTCCTTTCTTTTTCCCACTATTTCACTGAATCATACGTCTTCAATCTTCTTCTTCTTCATTTCTTAACTCTTATCTTGAAAATGGAAACTGCGCTGGACTTATTTAGAAATTTACTTTTAACCAACTTTTCGTGTTAATTCAATATGGCTTGACTGGTAGCTATGCCTCTTTGCATTCTTTCCTCTCTTCATTTCAGCCCTCTTGTCTCTTCATTTCCTTCTCTCTTTCCATCTCGCGATGTCTGCTGTTCTTTTGTTCTCTTTCATTCCTTTATCCCTCTCAGTCCCAAGTCTAACTATCTTTCTCTCTATCTTCCCCTCATCTGTTATCTTCTCTTCTCTTCCTTTCTCTGCTCTCTCCCTACTCTCGAATCAACTGGCGCAATTCAGGCTCGTCGCATTTGCATTGTGTTGGGATGTGGTAAAGGAAGGAGTGTGTGACGAGGAGGTAGTGAGAGAGTATGGATGAGAGAGGAGCAAGAGACGAGAAAGAGAGAGTGGGACAGCGAGGAAGAAGAGCGTTTGGTAGAGCGAAAGAGAGAGTGAAAGACAGAACGGGGGAGCGAGAGAAGTAGAGAAAGAGAAAGAGAGAGAGAGAGAGAGAGAGAGAGAGAGAGAGAGAGACAGAGAGGGTGAGAAAGGCGAGAAAGAGAGATGAGAGAATGACGTCGTGGATTGTGTGGCAGAGTGAAAAAGGGGGAGGGAATGATCGCTGTCTGCTTCGCAATCCAAATCGAACCCGGCATTCTTATCAATGTTCTTCCTTAACAACCTCGTGTGATATTTCGATCCATCATTTTTCCATTCAGCTTCCTTCTCAAGAATTCTAACTATTAACATTATTTTTAAAAGGTACAAAAATGAAATATTTACAACTTTTACGTATATTAAATTCAGCATATTTTATAAAGTTTCTTGATCCGACTTGGTTGCCCTCATCTCTTTCCATTTCCATTCCCTCGAACTCTCTAACATTTTCCCGTTTCCTTTAATTCGTCTGACGAATAAGTGCTGATGATAGTCTACTGATATTATTATGTCCTCGTTCATCGCTGCTCGTGTGTAAATTGCGAATAAGGAATGAAATGAATAAATAGTCTCAGGGAAGAGAAAAGATCTCATCTCATGAAATCAAGCGGCGCCTTGATAGAAAACTGAGAGGGAAGAGAAGACGGAAGACTCTTTCTCTTGTCGACCATGCTCAAGTTCCTCAAGAATAAGACTTCTGAAGAGCAGGGCAGCTCGAAGGACACCAAGAACAACACTAATCGTTAGTCTTGATTGTAAGGGAAATGGCATTGGTGGGTCAAGACTCTCACTGTCATGGCTTATCCATGGACAGTGCACTGTCATTATGAAATGTAGACAGAGATTCCAAAAGATTCACATTTCATAGGTTCGTCGTTGTTTGAATCGATGTATATCCCAGGATGTAATCTGTGCCGATCCCCCCATTCTCTCTCTCTCTCTCTCTCTCTCTCTCTCTCTCTCTCTGTTGTCCATGAAAGGATATTTAATTAGTGGCTCTAAGTTCATTATTTAATTCTCATTTTGAGGGAATACTCTTGACTACAACAGTACTATGATATGCTTGAAACCTTTCCCGTCCCACTCTCTTCTCATGCGTGTTTAGTGCTTGCAAGAATTGTCCCGGTTATGCCTCGATACAAGAATTCTTCTTTGAGAAGCAGATACATAACTTCGTGGCAAAGTCCATTCATTGGTGGCAGCCCATTGATGTCTTCTGTCTTTTTCCTTTCCTCCGCATTTTCTTTCACGTTTCTTTTCTCTCTTGTTCATTTCTCATCATCTGTTACATCTGTAATGGGGGGGAGAGGGGGAGGGGGGAGGGATGAGGGGGAATGACTTCCCTTCCGAGGCAGCCATGCTCGTCTCCTACTTGTTCTTACGAAAACAAGGAGTTGGTTCCAAGAAGGAAACTCCTGAATCCCCGCCTACGGGCAATTTCCAGCGAGTCGTCTCTTCTGAATTCTACGAGATCTTTAGATCGTTTCCTACCTCAATCTCTTCTTTTTTGTACTATATGATTTAAAAACCTTTCGTTCTCATCTTTCCCCGCATCCTTCTTCCTTCGGTCCTCCCTTCCCTTCTTTCGATCTCTCAATTCTTTTTTCTCTCTGTGTTTCCTCTCTCTCTCTCTTTCTCTCTCTCTCTCTCACTCTCTCTCTCTCTCTCTCCTCCTCCTCCTCTCGTTTCCTAGCTTTCTCTTTCTCTCTCGCTCTCTTTGTCACTGCTCCTTTCTATACCTCGCATATTTCAATCAAAATATCAATCTCGTCGTCCTTATATTCTCCTTCTGTAAATGTATTTGAATTTCATGACCAATCGATGCTGATATTGTCTAGTTCATTAGTCAAATTGCATGACCTTAACGGAGATCAAGATATAGCTCTGAAAAGAATGATTGGTGGTGTTTGGTAGTGAAGTTCTTCCTTTACTATTGACTGGATCCCTTTCCCGCTTCGTGGCTGCCAACGAGAAAGTCACCACTCATTGAAGCATTTTAGCGCTTTTTCCTTGCAGAATCCAAGTAATACTCCCTCAATACTTTCCCTGCTCTTCTCATTGACACAGGCGGCCGCTTCTTTCTGCGGTAGACGCGTGAGGGAAATGAAGACACAGTAGCGAACAGAGAGGAGAGAGAGCGCGAGAGAGAGAGGGAGAGAGAGAGCGAGAAAGAGAGAGAAAGGATGGAATGGAGGGAACAGGAGGTGATATCCCGTTCTTCCTTCCCTCATCTCATGTCTTCATGTCAATAGAGCACTGTTATCCCGTGCCACTTTTCTTTCCTGGTAGAGCCAGCTACTTTAGACGAAGACTTGCGAGGTTGGAAGACGGAAGGGAGTAACTGTTTCAGTGGATGTTGCCTGTCCTTGTGTGGTGAGAAGTGAGACTGGCAGGGTGTTGTCGAGTAGGCCGAGTGCTTTTGCTGGCCAGAGCACCCCTCTGGCAAGGCAACAGCTGGCCTCTCCAGTGCCACTTAATGCCCGTGCCCGACTCCGACTCTGTCTCTGCCTGTATTCTCCTCCCTTCCCGCCCTCCTCCCTCTCACTCTTCTCTCTCTTCTCCATCAATCGACCCTACACGATTATGTAAGTGGCGCATGTCTCTTGTTCTATGAATCTCACTGATCTTCCTCGATTACTTTTCATCACTTAAACGCTGTCCTGACAACTTTACCCGATTATCATTCAGTGAAGACAAAATCGATTGCATGAAGAGAATCCGAAGTCCATTGGCGTCTAACTTCAACAATACTGACATAGGGTTGGGCGAAAGTCGCAAGCTCGTAAAATGACAAAAAATGGGAGAAGCGTTTACCAATGAGATCAATCGTTTCATCATGCAACATGAGCTGCAAAGCCCGTCAATTTATTGATAGTCATATTTTTCTGGTCTATAAATTTTGATCTTCCCTCTTCATTGTTCTAAAAGATTCAATTGTTCTTTTGCTAGAATAACTGCCAATGTAATCAACTATGGGGAACATTTCCATCTACAAGATGCAATGGCTTCATTTGGAACGGCCAGGTTAGACATGAGAGAAGGGGAGAAGGACATCGTGAGTGGTCTGGACCATCCTGATGCCTCAGGCTATTTGTGGGGTGGCGATGGAGGAGAGGGAAAGAGGCGCGTCGCGGGTGCGTCGCGGTCAGCCTCGTCCGAGTCTTCAACTCGTGCCCAATATGGAGCAGCAGCTGCCCCGAGGGCGGCTGGCTCGTCCTGCTTCCTCTTCCGCCCTCTGTCCTCTTTCTGCTCGCCCTCTCTCTTCCTGCTTCCCCTCTCTCCCTCTTTCCCTCTCTGCCTCTCATCCGTTTAACCTCTCATCACTCCTTCACTATGAGTGCGAACAGTAAGAAGCTCCAAACCAAATATGGTAAGGATTCCATCCTTCTCGCTTTCAATTCGGTTCGTCCGCCGCACAACTCAATCTTCTTAAGCAGATCACTGGCTCTTATAGAGAGCCAGCTTAGACAAACAGAGCATGGAGAGCCGGTTGCGTAGTGGAACTCATGGTGTTCGAGTAATCAGGGGAAAAGGACCTCTGACTATTCCTTCTTATCAAGATTCTCTACTCTTCTTCCTCTTTCTAATTAGCGCCTTCATGCACTCGCCAGTCTATGTCTCCACTAAAGCTTTATTTAATCTGACACAAAAAGCTAGTGAACAGTATTGGACATTTCCTAGTAATACAATTTCCTTTTGTCTTGCAAGATTGATTGTATGATAGTTCTGACAAGAGAAGAATGTTTTGATTGCATATTTTTGCTTCATAGAAGGCATCAAATAGTCTATATTCCTTGTAAACAGTTTATTGAATCAGGTAGATATTAAAGGGTTTAAAAATCTCTATTTTTATGAATAACAATTGGATGAAGAGTTTTAAGCTTAAAGACTATTAATTAAGTTTGGTAAGTAAGTTCATGGACAGTCAATTTAAAATTAATTTTTTTTCAAAGTAATATTTTCAGTCAAGGAATTCCTCGAGAAAGCACGAGAGGAATTCAAGCAGCGATGGGAGAATCCAGCCCAGGTTAATCTTTTAGTAATATGCCATTTTCTGCTAAATGAGGAGAAAACAGTTGTTATCAACTTTTAAACAACGAATAATTCTCACTAGAAAAATGAGGCGTTAAAATAATGTTCTTGCGCACCTTGTTAACAATATAAAAACCAGGATCGAAAATAAACCCCTTAAAAATAGTATGTATATATTAATAACATAAATTTGATTAAAGTAAAGAAGGCTCGCTTGATTTCTTGTCGCGTTCGCTTCGTTCTAATTAGAGGAAAATGAAAATACGCCTTTTCTCTTCCAATTCTGATCTATAACTTCTGCAAATGGAACACTGCCAAGCATAAAAGTGAAGCGATTACAATTACAAATGACTCCATCCTCTATTTCATTGAGAGCGCAAATGAGCAGGATTTAACAGAGAAAAGAACACGGCTCTTCTGTGAGGAAAGTAACGTATAATCGACAGGACAAACAAGCAACCCATCCAAAGAGGATTCACCATTTGGGATGTAGAAAGTATTGCGAGATTGGGTTAAGGATATGTAAGGAGCTTGCATGCAGATAGGGGCTTCGACGAAAAGAGCACAGGTGGGAGTGTAGGGTTCAAGAGCATTAGAGAGACGGAGAGAGGCAGAGGAGGCGAGAGATGAGAGGGAGTTTAAGAAGAGAAGGAGAAGAAGGACATTCGGAGCAGAGAGAATGAGAAAGTGAGAGAGAGAGACGGAGAGAGGCAGAGGAGGCGAGAGAAGAGAGGGAGTGGAAGAAGAGAAGGAGAAGAAGGACATTCGGAGCAGAGAGAATGAGAAAGTGAGAGAGAGAGACGGAGAGAGGCAGAGGAGGCGAGAGATGAGAGGGAGTGGAAGAAGAGAAGGAGAAGAAGGACATTCGGAGCAGAGAGAATGAGAAAGTGAAAAGAAGAGACTATGAAGTAGATATGAGGGGAATGATGAAGAGCGAGGGAGGATATCGAAGAGACACGGAAAGAGACCGAGATTGGGATAATCCGCGGCAGGCAGGAGCATCCCCCTGCCGTTGCTAGAGGAGAGAGAGGGACAGGTGAGAAAGAGAGGAGAGAGAAAGAAGAGAGAGAGTGAGAGTGCAAGGAGAGAGGGAGAGAAGAGGAAGGTGAGTGAGAGAGTGCTAGGTGTCAGCAGATGCTGGAGGTGCCTTCTTGAATCCATCCGTGCCTTGCCTTATCTGGCCTTCCCTCTTCCATGCGAGCTGATTCGCCCACAGTCGATGAAGACAATGAGAGTGCGGAAAGGTGTCTGGGCCCGCTCCAAACTTCAGAACTGCTTCTCCCCCTCCGAGAAGAAGCTTCGGTCTCTCTCTTTCTCTCTCTCTCTCTCCCATCTCTCTCCCTCTACCTCATTCTCTTTCTCACTCTCTCCCTCTACCTCATTCTCTCTCTTTCTCTGTGACAGAACACGGCCTCTCTGGATGACTTCGACCGTATCAAAACTCTCGGGACAGGTTCCTTCGGCCGCGTGATGCTCGTGAAACACAAGCAGTCCGCTTCTTTCTACGCCATGAAGATTCTTGACAAGCAAAAGGTCTTGTCATTCCTTTGTTTTTCTCCTCTCTTGTGGAAAGTCTCTTCTCTGTTGCAGGTCGTGAAGCTAAAGCAAGTAGAGCACACCCTGAATGAGAAGCGTATCCTCCAGGCCATTGACTTCCCCTTCCTCGTCAATATGTCCTATTCATTCAAGGTCAGAATTCACAGAAATAATCATCCACATTTTTATTCTTGCTTAAATTTCTTCTTTTTGTCGTATTGTTTTCGTACTTTCTTTTATTTTATTTTTCCAATATGGGTGAAAGCAGCCTCGAAACAATCTCTCCGATCGATTCTGATTATTTTGCCGCCTTACAGGTAGAAAACAATTTTCTTACATGTTTCTACCTATTGGACCGATTTGTTCTCCATGTTTTCTGCTTTTCTATCATTGCATCCTTGATACCGTATAAATTTGTAGTTTTAATGAGAATGTTTCTTACAAGTCTCAGCATTTTCTCTCCTGACATTCCCCATCTCCTTCTTCCCTCATGTATATATGTATCTCAAGCTCACACATACTCCTTGTCTTTCTCCGCATCACCAGCTCGCTCTTACGATCTTGTTCTGCTTTCACTTCTGGCTCTGTCTCCTCTCTCGCTCTCTCTCTCTCTCTCTTTTCTCTCTCTCTCTCTCTCTCTCTCTCTCTCTTCTCTCTCTCTCTCTCTCTCTCTTCTCTTTTTTTCTCTTTTGCTCTCTGTCCCTCTCCTGCTCTTTCTCTTTCTATCTCTTTCTTGTCTGAATCTTTCTCTGCATTTCCTCTGTCATGGTTTCCTCTTGCCTCGAGCCGCAACGCATGTAATGGCGCGATGCGGAATCCCTAAAGAGTGCCAGATGGGATAGCTAATGCCATTCCACTCAAAACTTCGAGCGCTGAAAATGGAAAATGGCTGGAATGCAGATAAAGAGACCGAGAGAGTGAGAGAGAGAGAGAGAGTGTGGGAGAGAATGAGAAAGAGAGAAAGAGACAGATTAAAAATAGTTGTGTTTGAGGACAACAGCAACCTGTACATGGTGCTGGAGTTCATCAGTGGGGGTGAGATGTTCTCCCATCTTCGACGCATCGGCCGTTTCTCTGAGCCGCACTCGCGATTCTACGCTGCGCAGATCGTCTTGGCCTTTGAGTATCTCCACTCGCTTGATCTCATTTATCGAGATCTCAAGCCTGAAAATCTCCTAATCGATAGTACTGGATACCTTAAGGTTATAACAGGATTAGAAGGATTCTTGCAAAGGAAGACAAATCATGTGTTCTGCAGATTACTGACTTTGGCTTTGCAAAGAGAGTGAAGGGGAGAACATGGACTCTCTGCGGAACACCCGAATATCTCGCACCGGAAATCATCCTTAGCAAGGTGGCCGCATTCATGTGTAAATGTTTGCAACCCTGGAAGCACTCTCTACATTTCTTTCTACATTTTTTTTTCAGGGTTACAACAAAGCAGTGGACTGGTGGGCTCTGGGAGTTCTGATCTACGAAATGGCAGCTGGATATCCGCCATTCTTCGCAGATCAACCGATTCAAATTTACGAGAAGATCGTCTCTGGCAAAGTTCGATTCCATTTTACTCTTCCGTTATATTGCTATTCTGTGATATGTTGCTTTCACATTTGACAAGCTCTCAGAATTGATCTGTTTTCAGGTAAAGTTCCCGTCTCACTTCTCAAACGAGCTGAAAGATCTGCTGAAAAACCTACTACAGGTCACTTTTCCTATCTTTTTAGCGGTTGAAATCGGCACATCACAAACGTGATAAGTTTTACATATTTAGGCATAAAAGTCACCGGTATTACACTAGAGTAGAAATGATAGTGAATTAATCCTTCGTGGGCAAACTGGAGATGTGTTCAGGTAGATCTGACGAAACGTTACGGTAACTTGAAGAATGGCGTTGCGGATATCAAAAATCACAAGTGGTTCGGCTCAACGGACTGGATTTCGATCTACCAGAGGAGGGTTCGACACCTCATGAATTGTTCCCCTGCATGAACTTCTTTTGTGTGCATGGCTTGAGTGCATGGAGGGTGGTGTGTGGTGAGTGTGTAGTGTCTAGTGCACTCCCTCAGATAACACCGACCTCCTTCTCCTCGAAAGAGGGCAGTGAGAGAAGCAGTCGTCTCTTCGAGGCTCTGTACCCGCGGGTAGAAGGGCCTGCCGATACCAGACACTTCGTGGAAGAGATCGACGCCGACCAGGAAGATGTTGTCGTTTCACTCCAAGAGAACTTTCATGCTGACAAGTTCATCGACTTCTAGCAGATCGCACTATGCATGCAGTGTGTGCTTTTCTTTCGTTTTCACTTTCTTTTCTCCCTCTTGCTTCCCTTATTTCCTCTGACTCTTTCTCTCCTCTTGCTTCTTTTATTTCCTCTTTCTCCCCTTTCTCTGGCATTCCTTGAATCACTGAATCGCATGCTTTCTCTGTCGTATTCTCCATCAATTCTTCCTCTGCAGGTGGAGGCACCCTTTCTGCCGAAATGCCGCGGGCCCGGGGATGCTTCCAACTTCGACGACTACGAGGAGGAGCCTCTGAGAATCTCGGGAACCGAGAAATGCGCCAAAGAATTCGCCGAGTTCTAAGCGGGACTCGCTCAGTCGTTGTCGTTCTTGTCTTCTGCCTTCGTAATTCCTGTTGTCTTCCTTCATTGCCATCCCTCCACCAAGAGTCTGCTCTCCCTTGTACAGCAGCAGGTATCATTCTTTGCTGCATTGTCGGTGCCCACTCTAGTCACGCCATTCTTTCTCTGCTCTTCTCCCCTCTACAGTACCCATTAAGTTATCCCTAGCTATCAAATGTATTCTTGACAAGTTGATGCCACTGGCTCCCTTCTTGGCCTTTCTTGCCGGACTCTACTTAACATCAATCAGAATTGCCTTCCATTCTAAACATTAACTCTCCCTAACCCTTCCCTTCGTCGACTCATATACTAAACATTGTTGCGCCAACAGTAATATGAATAATAGCTTTAATTCGTATATGAGTAATAAATAAAAGATAATTGAACACGACTGATGAGCACAAATACAGTACAGAAGGAGAGAAAGGGGAGGACCGGAAAGAGAAAGGAGACGGGGAGGAACTCCTCATTCGTACTGGCAGTTCAGCTGCGCAATATCCCACTGGCCAACCACTGGCTTCTGAGCCTTGACGGAGGCTCCGCCCCTCTCCACCACGCCCACCTCGTACTGGTTGTCTGCTGTGCAGTCCAGGTAGAAACCGATCTCCACCGCCTTCCGGCCAAGCTGCTCCGCCTTCTCGCGAGTCAGCAAAGACTTCTTCAAGAACAACCATTACAGAGTGAATGACGAGAGAGGAGAGGCAAGAGAAGGATAGAGAGAGAGAGAGAGAGAGAGAGAGAGAGAGAGAAACTGACATCACGGCATTGGTCCTCGATGAGTTGGTTGAGAAGCATGGAGCCGATTCCAGTGGCGGCGTGGCGAGTCTCGAAGGCAACCCCCTTGGGAGTGATGATACCCAGGAATGGCTGGCCAGTCTCTTTGTCTCCCTGCCAACCAGCCACCATCAGAGTGTTCCACAGCGGCTCCATGCGAGATCGCCTGTACGTCAAATACTTTCTAACACTCTTTCTTTCTCCTCCATCAACCTTTCTGTCTCTCTCTCAAACACTCCATCTCTCTCCTCTATCAGAGGAGACAGGAGTGTTTGAGACTCTTCTCTCTGTGTCTCCCTTCATCTCTCTCTCTCTCTCTCTCTCTCTCAAGGTTCTTATTCCCCTCCATCAACCTCTCTCTCTATCTAAACACTCCTCTCTCCTCCATCAACCCCACTCTCTCTCTCTCTCTCTCTCGCTCTCTCTCTTTGGGCACTCGTTCTCTTTCCTCCTGCCCTAAACATTATTTCTCTCTCCTCGATCAACTTCTCGTTCTCTCAACAAAACAAAAATAATACTTGGCATATAGAAGACTGGAGAGGAATGAGTGGAGTTCCTTGGGATTGAGAACCTGGCCGTACGCTGACCACTTCGCCACCTGATCAGAACTAAATTAAAAGCTATTCACTCGAAAATTTAGCTTTGAAGCATCTTTTCCATGTTATAAAGAATGACACATTGATTGATATTCGACCTGAGATCAGAAAAAGTAAATCTCAATTTTTTTTTTTCTATTTTCCAAACGTAACATATATTTGTGAACGGTTGGTTTGCTTAAGCGCACTCATTCACTAAACTAGCCCAAACGGCTCAATACAAGAAATTGATCCCGAAAATTTTGGCGGAACCACTAAATTTAAACCAATAGCCATACATTCAAATTGTTCTGTCTTTTATTTCTTTGAGGATTCTTAAAGTCATGGATTCCTCGGATCAATAGGTATCGATAAGATTTGACATGAGTTAAGAAACTATTCCCAAGACGCAGCTAGCACAAGAGTCCTCAGCTTCTCAGAATACAGCCTAATGGTAGATCTAAAAATTCAGTCCTAATAAGGAATTTAGTAAAACCCGCCTAGAATCTTGTGTGGGATTTGCATAACAACCCCATTGTTTGTTAGTCGCAGGTTTCAGCATCCATGAGCTTGCGTGGATATCGTGTGCAAGAATACTCGCAAACACAGAAATCAATTACAATTACGAGATTCTCTATATACATAGGCAAATCGTTCGTTCTTATTTGTGAACATAATTATCTAAGCCTGTCAAATTCAGTCCAAAGTTTTTAAAAATTAGGCTCAAATTTAGAGGAGCTAAGTCGTTTCCAACTGTACCACTTTTTGCATAAGATTCTCCAATTCCCTTCATTTCTTTCACCGCGAACCTGTCTCTCAATCATATTCTGCAGCATGTGAAAGTCCGCATGGTCACCAGTGAAAGCAACGATGATTCTGTCGTTCACGCGATACTGGCGAGTAACTCCCTGTGGTCAGTGCCAAAATAATCTTTTCTTTCAGCACCAAAAAATAGCTAATGATTGTGTTCAAAGATTCAACAACTGCGACTACTAATGTGGGTACTCTTCAGATATTTGTACCCCGAAACCCCAAAATTCTTCAAACAATTTTTTTTCTGAAACTTGGCTCAGGGGGGTTGTTTGGCACGAGGGACACGAATATAACATTCTTTTTTTATTATTATGTCATTTAAACAAGTAACAGTCAGTTTTGTGGAAAATAAGTTTTGGCTCAGATTGTGTTATAAATCTCGCAAAAGGGGGTTATTTGGCACGAGGAACAAGAATATGACTTTCATTTTACACAATTTTGTCGTTTTGGGAAGGTTCGCTACTTATGGTAAAGTGAGCATTGGGCGTGGACGGTCACTCGTGCTGTCCACTGCCAGAAACATCGTGCGTGGGAACGTTCCACAAAACTGACTGTAACTCGTTTAAATGACATTATAATTTAAAATGAATGTTCTATTCGTGTTCCCCGTGCCAAACAACCCCCTGAGCAAGTTTCAGAAAAAAAAATTGTTTGAAAAATTTTGGGGTTTCGGGGTACAAATATCTGAAGAGTACCCTAATGTGTTTTAACAAAAAGCCAAGAAAGACATTAAGAGTAAAATTAATGGGAACAAGACAAAGGTCAGACACTATTAAAACATTAACATCATTCACTGGGCTTTTCAAACAACTTCACAGTCAACAGAATCAAACATAAGGAAATAAAGATACGCACCTTGTATTTAGGCGATTTTCCGTAGGAAACAACAGTATCGGAGACAAGAAGCACGCCTTGGTCGTACACAATTCCGATGATGGAAGTGCCCGTGCACGTGGGCTGCCTGGTATTTCAGTCATCAACTACATTAACAAGGATTACGAAAGAAAGCAAAGAATTTGATGTTCCACAAGAGAGAAAGTCTTCACTGACAGAGTTCGCATCATTGGTCCCATGGCGTCCATCTCCAGCTAAAAGTTGATAGTAAAAGATCAGATACCTAGGAAAGAGAATAAATAGAAGATGTGAACAAAAGATGACAATTGCAAATACAAAAAGGTGTGCGACGAATACAAAATATATCACTTGGACACGGATTACAGTTGCCATCACACTAATAATGATGAAATTACCAGAACTTACATCAACGTTGTTCCAACACGCTTGTTCTGAACAAGCAGATAGCCTCTCTGGTTGGCCGGAAACCTTCAATACCACGCAAACCACACAACTTCTTAATTTAATCAAGCCTATTTTATTCAGAGAAAAAGTAACTTTAGATGAGGTTAGAGGTGGGTGCCGCCGGCAACTAACACAGCAAACGGAACATATTACACGTGTAAGCGAGAATTTCGCAGACTAATCAAGACCTCAGAACAGGGAAAAAGATAGAAATTACCAGATTTTTAACATAAAATTGCAATTTTATCAAGACGAACAAATAAAAAGAATTTATTTGCCACCTAAGAAACCCGTCATCAGACGATTGAAATGAAAAAAGTGTTGGGTCAATTATTCATTGAGTGTGGCCCGCTTCCGATGCTAAGGCTGCTTGCTGTGAGAAGTCGTAGCCATGTCCTGGACAGGCGATCAGCTGAGTTCTGCATGTGAAGCGACAGCATTTCTTGCACGAAGAGAGATGGCAATTCAGTCCAGCGGGTTGTTTGCATCTTCTGCAGGAAGCGAAGACTGGCTGAAACTGCTCATTCCAATTCCAGGTTGTAGTTGAAAGCTCACCTTTGTATGACTTGTTTTCAGGGCAGCGGAGGCTCTCTTTTCTTTCTTCCTCATGTGCCTATAAATTCCACGATATGTTGGCATTAAATAAAAACGTTACATTCCACATATGTTTTAGAGGGGAAGTCGCCACTGACCGAATGCTCATTCCAGCATCTTGAGCTCTTTGGCGAAGCTCGTTTTTCTTTCTTTGCTTTTCGATTTCGACGGGCGTTGCCTGGTCCTGTGCAGAAGGGCCCTGAGCTGGGCGGATGTACGGTTTGCACAGCCAATGGGGAGTGTCCCAGACGATGGAGTAGTCCAGTTCCACATCTCCACGTGCCACTTTCTGGAATACCTGAGAAGCAGCCTCCTCCTGAAGGGCCCTTTCGCTCCTCTCCTCCTCGCATCTCTTTCCCAATTCCTCCACAGTCCGAATGAACTCCTCTGCACTGTGCACTAATGAGATCCTCTGCAGTAAGTCCTCGTACTTCAGTAGGCTGATAAAGTAAATAGAACTCATCCTTAGAACCCAGTTCATAATAATAGTATACAAAATCTCGCGATAAAAAAAAACTAATAAAAATCTTAAAAGATAATCCCCTTAATTTTAAACCCATATGCAGATTCTGAGGATCACAAAGGAAACCTGTAATGGCAGATGCGAAAGATATGAGCCCGCATCGCGGAAGTCTCTGCTTGGAATGCCTGGGCAAAGTGGAGATACTCGCGAGCGACCCGCCAACTCACTGCGTGTATTCCCTTGAAGAGCAGTGGGTTGTAGAGGATTCCCTCTGCCGACATCACGGCCGCCGCTCCAGTCTTGGCCAGACAACGGCCGATGTCCCCTGCCATCTGAATGTTGCCATTGGCAATCACAGGCACATCCACACTCTCCACAATCTCTCGAATGCCACTCCAGTCCGCGAGACCCGTTTTCACGCCCTACAAACAACTTTTGTCATTTATTTATTTATTCATACATCAGTTTAACGATGTGACAACATTACAGTGACTTGTGAGATGGTAAAAC
The DNA here is from genome assembly GCA_945643635.1 of Allodiplogaster sudhausi. Taxonomy (NCBI): domain Eukaryota; kingdom Metazoa; phylum Nematoda; class Chromadorea; order Rhabditida; family Diplogasteridae; genus Allodiplogaster; species Allodiplogaster sudhausi. Next base: position 447,549 of record CALZFC010000120.1, read on the forward strand.
TTTCGATTTCAGAATAATAATAATAATAATGAATAGTAATAGAAAAGGGAAAGGGGGATAAGGGATGCTGATCCTCCGAGTCTCCTGGCATGCGACCGAATTGAGCGGGGTGAGCGACTTCCCGAGGGGTGGGCCAGGCCCCCACAGCACTTGAGGAGTGTGCTGAGGCCGACATACCAAGAGGAACAGAGGGCAGCAGGGTCAAGTGAGAGCGGGCCGAAAATGTAGCAGTAAAACATATGCTACTTATATGAAAATACTCTACGCGTTGAGAAAGAATGAATAGTTTAAAGACAAGAATAATCAATGCGTAAGATGTCGAGCAGAGGCAGAGAGGCTAAGTGCCTTTTGAAAACTTCTAGGTTTTGACATTGCGTTACTGAATGAGGCAATAACATGTACCAGCTTGGAATACGGCAGGCAAAACTATTTCTAGCAATCAACTTCCAACGAGGAATATGAAAATTATAAGCCGATAAGCGGCCATTGCAGGGTTTGAATATAACCAGTCGACTGGTCCTAATATCAACTAGTTGATGCAAAATCTTGAAGAAGAATATAATATCAATACGAATCCTTCGCAATAATAGAGATGGCATGCCAAAATAAGTGAGACGTGCAGAGTACGAAGGGAGATCAGAGAAAGATACAGAGGATTTTGCACATCTAACAAGGGAACCATCTAAGCATAAGGTGGCGGATTTTGATCGCACTTGTCTAGATCGATAGTCCAAGTGGAGAAATGATGATAACCATATTCATTTTTTCCTAAATGGCTTCCGGCGATTTTATATTGATTTTTAAAGTTTGCATTAAATCGCGGTATTTTGTGGCTTTAGCACTGTCAATGTCTTTCTTAAGCAATTGAATAGGCCTGCGGGGCGCAGTGGGTTACGTGCTCGCTTACAATTTTGAACGTCACAGGTTCGAACCACATTCGGTTGAAACGTTTTGCTACGGGTACCATTGTACCATTCCCACGCCAGAGGTCGAACTTCATAAAAAAAAATTTTCCTTGAAATTCATTCCAGGGTGGTTTTCAGCATGGGAAAACGAATATCATACTCATTTCTTTTTCTGGCTTGGCTCAACCACCATCGCAAAGTGAGAATCTCACCTCTCGAACCTTGCCTAGCTAAAAATGAGCTCATGATAACAAATACACATGATATTAGTATTCCCCGTACCGAAAACCACCTTGGGGTGAATTTCAATTTAAAAGGTTTTTTGAAAAAAAAAATTAGTTCGACTTCAGGGGTAGGAATAGTACAATTGTACCTCCTACAGTTGCGGAATTCAAGTTTGGAGAAGTACATACGAAAAAAATTTTCAGATGAGAGGAAAGTTCGTATACACTTAAAATTTATGTAACAATAGCTTTCTACTTGTCTGTAAGGGCATAGGGTGTTGGAAGGTGTACCCTTCGCCCATTGTTGCGAAGCCATCCATAGTAGCCTATTACAATAATGACCTGCCTCAATTGATGGAAAAAGTTTTTCCCCCAAAATCACCATAGGGGTTATTTGGTGCGAGGAACGCAAATATCAAGGTTATTTTTAATTCTGACCTCATTTTCAACAGTACATTAATGGGCCACCTTGTTCCAGACGTGGAAGAAGACTTATTTCTGTTTTCCAAACTGTTTAGGTCTTTGTGGATTCGAAAACAGGAGCGAAGTGAACACCTCTCAACGGCATAAATTTTTTCGTATGTACTTCTCCAAACTTGAATTTCCAAACTGCAGCAAAAATTTCAACCGAATGGGGTTCGAACCTGTGACGCTCAAAATTGTAAGTGAGCGTGCAACCTACTGCGCCACGAATGCCATATTTTTAGTCACAAGCAAGATACCGACAATGGCAAACATTGGTCAGCAACCGACAGCCTCAATTTATGCAAATTTTTAAAAATCAATATAAAATCGCCAGAGGCTATTTAGGAAAAATTGAATATGCCAGAATTATTTTTTCGATCGTAGTAATCGATCTGGACAGGTGCGATCAAAATCCGCCACCTTACGCTTAGATGGTTCCCTCGTAAGGAAAAGCAAACGAGAGAAGACATGCTGTACATTTTCTAGTTTTCTAATATGCATCTTTTTATATGGAGACCAAACAATTGAACAGAATTCCAGAATGGGAAGAATATATGCAGAGTAACACTTTATATAGATTGATGCCGATCTGGACTTAAGAGATCTAAAAAGTGCATAAACTAAACCTAATGCCCGACGGCAGATAGAATCAATATGAGCCGAGTAAGATAAATCGCTGTCTATTAAAACGCCTAGATCTCTGACTGGAAGACCTGAGACTTCAAAACTGGAGAGAGGAGAGAGTGGATAAGTATGATTGGGATTTGATTTGCCTATATGGACTACGCTGCACTTTTGGTGAGCGATATTTAACTGCCTGTTTTCGCAGTATTTAAAAAGTAACAAAGATGCTTGAGAAAGTTGAGAGTGAGAGGGTCCAGGAGATTTTGGATCAAAAGAAGAGTATAGCTTTAGATCATCTGCAAAAAGAGAACAGGTAACCAAGGGGAGAGGCGAAAAAAGTTGAGGGAGATCCGAAATGAACCAAATAAAGAGAAGAGGCGATAAGACGCAACCTTGTGGTACTCCACTAGGGGCAACCCTAGAATCGGACAGAGAGTAGTTTACTCGTACATTGAAGGACCTGTTAGATAGAAAAGACGAAAACCACGATAAAAGATTACCACCGATACCGAGAATAGACAGCTTATAGATTAGTTTCTCGTGCGACACGACATCAAAAGCTTTTGCAAAGTCTACATACAGAATATCAGTACACTTTCCTTTGTCAAGTGCAGAGATCCAATCATTCGAGGCCGAAAGTAAGTTAGTCTCGACTGAGCGGCGTGCGCAAAAGCCATGCTGCTCCGGGGGAACAATGCCGTGCAAATTAGACCACCAGATTAGTTTAGGACGAATGCACCTCTCGAGAACTTTAATGGGCGCAGGGGACAGAGATATAGGACGAAAGTGAGAGACAGTCGTTGGCATGCTTATTTTGTTAAGGGCAATCACAGTACTCTGTTTCCACAGTGACGGAACCTGGCCAAGTGAGAGAGAAATATTGAATAGGTAGGACAGGGGTTCAGCTAAAACAGATGCACATTCGCGGTAGACAATCTGCGGAATATTCTCAGAATTTAGAGAAACTGATGGCTTAAGGCGCTTTAGATGTTTCCTAACAGTTTGCGGCATGACAATTATATCGCAAAGAGAGTGGGAAAGAGGGCTAACACTCGAGTAATCTGGCAACTGACCATCATCCTTAACAAATACAGAGGAAAAGTAATCGGCAAGAGCATTAGCTTTAGCTAAATCGCCAACACATTGCGCGCCTGATAGATCAAAAAGAGAGCCAATAGTAGGAAGACGTTTTAGTCTGGAGCCAACATATGCAAAGAGAGATTTGCTAGATTTCATAATTCTAGATTCGCGGTTTCGATTAAATTTATCAACTTCCATGGAGATCTTCTTGCAAACACGACGATATTCAATTCTAACAGGTATACAGTTCAATTTAGAGTAAAGAGCAGCCTTGTGAGAGAGAAAAGCTTTGATATGCGGGGGATAAGATTCATAAGGGAGTCGACTAGAACGAAGAGGGGTGTTTTTATACAAATGTGCAGAGAGAAGGGCCAAGAATCGCTCATGTAAGTCGTCTATAGATTCAAAATTATCGAAAGCATATAACCAAGAAACAGATGAAAGTGCAGCACAAAGACTGGCATAGTCAGTTTTACGAAAATCGTACATAGGTTCGGCTAACACAGGATGATATTCAAGAGAGAGAAGAAAATTGACGGTTGCATGATCGGAGGTTGCAAACGGAGCAGAGACAACACAAGATGAGATACAGCCAGGAGGAGCAAAAACAACATCGAGTAGTTTATCGCCACGAGTGGGAGAGGGAACATACTGCATGAGATTCAGGTCAGTTGAAAAGTCTAAAAGTAACTTAGATTGTGAATTGGCGGCGCAAGAATGAGACCAGTCTACATGTAAATTCAGATCTCCTAAAAGGACAGATGCATAAGGAATAGAGAGAAGAGTATCCAAGCAGTTAAACACAGTGGCATTTTGAGCAGAAGTGGTAGGGGGGGGTCGATATGCAACAATAATACGAGTTCGAGAAACGGAAATGGGGGAGCTGATATCAATTGCTAGAATATCACAGACTGACTTCACAGTTACTTTGACAGGGCTAGCATCGATAAAATGTGAGCAGAGTATAAGCACTCCTCCACCTCGCTTGGCTCGCCTATCTGCACGAAATAAATTATATGGAAAGTCAGCAACAATTTCAGAGTCTAGAATATTAGAATTTAACCATGTTTCACAAATAACAAGAATCTGGGGCTTGTGGATAGCGAGAAATATATGCAAATGATGTAACTTATTGACAAGAGAGCGAGCGTTAAATAAAGAGACTGAAATGTTTCTGGCGCCTAGGCAGTGGCGTTTCCCTGACTGGATGGAGCGGCTTGAGGCGTGGGCAAGCCGAGAGCAGTGGGCGGTGGAGCTGAGGGGTCAAGATTGGCCGGCGGAATGGTCATCCGTTGGCGGCCGGGGATTTCCCCCTTGACCCAAAGCTCATCGCGGTAGATGCACCACTGCTGCTGCGGCTCCGTGCGGCGGAGAACGGCGAGAAGCTTGCGCATCTCGCCGTGCCGCACGCGCTCTTCCAGTGTCATGCTCTTTCTGATGAAGACCCCTTTCCACTGATCGCTCTCCCTCAGTGCCCGGGCTGCTTTGAGGCATCTCAATTGATGGCCTCTCGTTGGCAGAACACACTTGAGCAGCCGGGGTGTTTTGTCATCGCGCCTTCCCATCCGAAAAACGGAGGTGGGACGGCACTCAACACCCAGCGTCTCAAGCAGATCTCCCATTCGCACCTCATCATCGGCCACCTTGGCCTGGTGCGAAATAGCAGATGACTCGGCCAGACCGGCCACCACAATCGATCTAGCACGAGCAAGGGGGTCATCGCCAGTTTCAGGGGAGAGAGCAGAGGACACACCAGGGATAGCATTTCCAACAGCGCCAGAGGGAAGAGACAGGCGCGGCCATTTGGGAGTAGGGGGTGGGGAAGATGAGAGCTTGGAGATGTGCTCCAGGGTGGTTGCGAGCAGGGTCAGCATCTTGGAGAGGATGCTCCATGTTGCATCCGGAACACCCTCAGGCTTGTCACCCGTGGCCAGACTCACCGAGTCAATGACCAACTTGCCCAGATCGGACGACGGGGAGAAGCTGAGAGGAACCGTCTGCTTACGCTTCGCGCCGCGGGGAGGAGACATAGTTCAGTATGAAGTAAAAGAAGAAATATAAGAGAGCAAAGTCAAGGTCACCGCACTTGGCGGGCAACGCGAGAGAAGTGGGCAACGCGAGAGAAGTGGGCAACGCGAGAGAAGTGGGCAACGCGAGAAATTAAAGGGATCAAGGTTGTGGTTATAAATTGAAAAGAAAAACTACCTTCATTTCCCTCGTTCTGCCGTGAACAGTAAGCAAAGACGCTCCGGCTTCAACTATTCTTCTAGCATAATCCTTAGTTTCTTCCCTATCTTCCTTGATTCGAATCTTTGCCGAAATCGGCAGATCGCAGTAGGAACTAACGGCCGATATCATACTACAGATAAGGTCAACCTCGTCCTCAAATAAGTTACTTAATTGAATAATCGACGAAAATTGGGTGCACAAAAAATAGATGTGATCGAAAAAGGATAAATACCTGGAGATAGGATCCATAATGACCACGCTTCGCAACATTCTGAGGGCAGCCGAGATTGAGATCGACTCCATCACAGACTCCTTCCACTAACCGACAAGCATCTCGGAGTGTCTCTGCATTGTTCGCACAAAACTGAAATTGTCTAATCTTGTGCAAAGAACATGAAGAAAAACCGAACAGTTGACAAAATAATATAAATTAACCTGTACAATAATCGGCCTATCCGAAGAGAAAAGGGACAAGATATTCTTCCTGTATGTGGTATCATTCACGAAAAGATGCGCGTGAATCATGGGAGTGAATGTCAGATCCGCGCCGTGCTGGCGCATAAACATTCGGAAAGCTAACTCACTGCAATTTGTTAAACTCCCTTACGATCAAAAGAATGGAATCAAAATGTAGTCTAAATAAACAAACCTCTGATCAACCATCGGTGCCACTACGTTCTTGATAGACTTATCATTGAATAAATTCCTCCAGAATGCACGATTCTGAGCGATGACATGTTCGGGTAGTTTAGAAGGGTCACTTATCCGCTTTTCCTTTCCAATCCGTAGGATCTGGCTTTGAAGTTCCTCTTTGTCGAAGGGAGGAACCGCAGCGGAGATCATCCCTGAACTTAAGTAAGTTAACATACAATTTGTTTAATACAAACACAAAAGCTACTAAAATAAGTAATTCAGGTAACAAACGACAAGCTTTAACTTAAAGCCTTTCAGACGGAATTTTTAACAAACCATCTGGATTACAGTAGTCTTATAATTGTAGTGAAGTCAACGCACCTTCTTTGTGTCAGAGAGATGTCCTCCCCGAGCACTAGAGCAGAAGAACCAGCTTTGCTAGTTTTACAGGGCATTTCTTCCCCTCTGCAGAGTTTTACAGGGCATTCCTCTCTGTACACCAACGCAAAAATGCCATTTAATTTTACATATGACTGTTTCTGATCGGAATCAAATTACTTATTTCGAATACATTGTGAACTCTCCTTTCAATTATTTACGATTTTATCGCTTTACACGCTCCAGTGTAAAATAATCTTCCAACAAGGTTAAGCTCGTAACGAAGAGAAGTACAAGCCTGTTCTTTACACATAACCATCTCGTTCTTGAGAGATGGAAAGCCCGCATTTGAGAGGATTCCAATTGAGCAAGAAGAGAAGGAAAGTACTGGCCATTGACTCAGAAATGAAGCAGCCAAAACAAGATGAATCTCTTTGGACAATACAGAAATGAAGAGTGGAAATGTACATGGATGGGATTAGCTACCGCTTTCAGTCAACTCGTAGTGAATGGCACACGAAAGCAATACAATTTCTAGAAGACTCCATAGTGCTTAGTAGAGTGAGCGATTCGCTTGAGATCGTTGGCGAGAAGATCGACTTCGTGAGGGTCCACTCTGTGTCCATGATCTGACCGGGTCACTGACCGGATTGAACGGGAAGACCGAGTCTGTAACATTAACATATTCTTCTCGAGAGGAAGATGAAAGAAAGAACAGGAATTCCTAACCCTCTGGAGAGCATTGACTTCAGAGGCGGGGCGGGAAGCGCGCAGCGGAATGGAGCGAATCTCCCTCCCAACCAGCCAGTCCTGTTGAAGGGCATCCACTGCTGACAGACGAACCGATGCATTCACTTCCAGAAGACTGTCCACAAACTGCTTCGCCAACTCACTTCCAGACCAGAACTGCAACCACGATTTCCCTTTCTTTCTATCTCTTCTCTCTCTCTCACACACACACACTCCACCCTTCACTCTTCCTCTCTCTTCACCTCTTTCTCTTCTCTCTCTCTCTCACTTCTCCCTCTCTCTCTTTCTCTCTCTCACTCTCCACCATTCACTTGTCCTCTCTCTTCACCTCTGTCTCTCTCTCTTTTCTCTCTCACACACACTCCACCATTCACTCTTCCTCTCTCTTCACCTCTCTCTCTCTTCTCTCTCTCTCTCTCTCTCTCTCTCTCTCTCTCTCTCTCTCTTTCACTCTCCACCATTCACTCTCCGCTCTTCACATCTCTCTCTTCTCCCATTCACTCTTCATCTCTCTTCACCTCTCTCTCCTCTCTCTCTCCCTCTCTCTCTCTCTCTCTCTCTCTCTCTCTCTTTCTCTCTCTCTCACTCTCCACCATTCACTCTTCCGCTCTTCACATCTCTCTCTTCTCCCATTCACTCTTCGTCTCTCTTCACCTCTCTCCTCTCTCTCTCTCTCTCTTTCTCTCTCTCTCTCACTCTCCACCGTTCACTCTTCCTCTCTCTTCACCTCTTTCTCTTCTCTCTCTCTCTCTCACTTCTCTCTCTCTCTCTCTTTCTCTCTCTCACTCTCCACCATTCACTTGTCCTCTCTCTTCACCTCTGTCTCTCTCTCTCTTTTCTCTCTCACACACACTCCACCATTCACTCTTCCTCTCTCTTCTCTCTCTTCACCTCTCTCCCTTCTCTTTCTCTCTCTCTCTCTCTCTCTCTCTCTCTATCTCTCACTCTCCACCATTCACTCTTCCGCTCTTCACATCTCTCTCTTCTCCCATTCACTCTTCGTCTCTCTTCACCTCTCTCTCCTCTCTCCCTCTCTCTCTTTCTCTTTCTCTCTCTCACTCTCCACCATTCACTCTTCCGCTCTTCATATCTCTCTCTTCTCCCATTCACTCTTCTTCGTCTCTCTTCACCTCTCTCCTCTCTCTCTCTCTCTCTTTCTCTCTCTCTCACTCTCCACCATTCACTCTTCCTCTCTTCACCTCTCTCTCTTCTCCCATTCACTCTTCGTCTCTCTTCACCTCTCTCCTCTCTCTCTCTCTCTTTCTCTCTCTCACTCTCCACCATTCACTCTTCCTCTCTTCACCTCTCTCTCTTCGCTCTCTCTCACTCCCCACCATTCTCTCTTCCTCTCTCTACACCTCTCTCCGGTCTCTCCACTCTCTCTTCCTCTCTCTTACTTTTCATACCTGTGGATAGTAGACATAATCGGCCCTTATGATATGAGTGTATAGCCGAGAGCGGCAGTCGTCATCGAAAGGCATGATACCCGACATGAGAATGTATGCAATGACCCCGACTGCCCACATGTCGACCTGGAGAGCTTGTGGTTCGTGTTCCGAGGGAAGAAGAGTGGACTTGCCTTGTCAGTGTACGGAACTCGGAGTAGCAACTCGGGTGCAATGTATTCAGGAGTGCCACAAGTCTCTGTCATCGTCTCCAGGGAGGATGTCGACTGGTGGGCCAGGCCGAAGTCAGTGATTAGCAACCTGACAATGAGGAGAGATCAGTTGAAATGGACAAGAATGGAAGACAGAAGAAAACCGTGAATTGGGAGAGGCATCCGCGTAGAGGAGATTCTCTGGCTTCAGATCGCGATGAGTTATGCGAATGGAGTGCAGATAAGCCAAGCCAGCTAGGAGCATCTGAAGGGCGGCACGGGCCTCGCTCTCGCTGTAGCGGCCACGGGCAACCACTCTCTCGTACATCTCACCACCACACGCCATCTCCATCACGATGAACAGACGAGTCGACGACTTGAACACCTCAAGGGGAATCACTCCTCAGGGGATCAATGGGGAACCATCTCCACTACCTCCTCGAGTCGAATCACATTCTGGTGCTGCAGGCGATTTAGAATCGCCAGCTCATTGTTAATCGAGCCACAGTCGGCAGAAACCAGCTTGACTGCGAAGTACTGACGACTCAGTCGATGCTGCACTCGCACGACCTGGAGAAGAAGAGAAAGAAAGAGAAGGAGAAAGAAAGAGAAGGAGAGAAAGAGAAGGAGAGAAAGAAAGAGAAGGAGAAAGAAAGAGAGACAGAGAAAAGTATAGAAGGAGCAAAAAAGTGAGAAGATGGAAGAGAACCTGTGAGAAGCTGCCCTTGCCGATAACAGAGAGCACTTCGTACTTGCACACGAGCCGAGAGTCAAGTCTCATGGCTGCGCGATCCTTCAGAATCGTGCACTCGCCCAGAGGCATCTCTCCTCCCACCTCAACTTATACCGCTCTACAAAGATTATTTTCTCACAAAAAATATATCTGAGTGCTGAAGTAAACAAAATTGAGTCTACATATCTAATATGAAAAAATAAAGAGAATTCTTTTTGGTGCAATTGTTAAAATGGTTGAAAATAGAATAGAAGAAAGAGGAGTGACCGGCGGCGGACAAGTCTGTGCAAGTGCAGCGGGGTCCAGCCAAGTCTTGGCGAAGAGCCTGGCAAGGAGTCCCCGTCTGGATCCCTGAGGGTTGCCAGCTGGCCCCCCTCTGGTCTCCTCCACGCCCTCTCGTTCCTTCCGCGCCCCCGCGCATTCGTTTCCCATTACGTGGCTGGCCTCCTCTCTCTCTCCCTCTCCTCAAGACAAAAGAAGATGAAGTAAGAGGACAGCCGATGAGAAATGAGACGAGATCAGGGCAGGCAAAAGCCACTTCGTCTTTCTAGCCATTCCACTTCTCTTATGCAAGACACTTGAAAGACGATGCGAGGACGAGGCAGACATGTAGTAAGAGATCAGAGATTCAAGGAGAGGGAGACAACGAGAGAGAGAGAGAGAGAGAGCGAGAGAGAGAGAGAGAGAGAGAGAGAGAAGGAGAAAAGGGATGGAGAGAGTAGTCAGTGTGATCAGTGGTGAGACATGCAGAGCAGCGGAGAGCGAGAAAAGTCAAAGGAGGGCAAATGAATAAGAGAGGGAAACCTTTAAAATATACAGAAAAAATGATGAAGAAGAAATGAAGTGAAACACCACGAAAAGAGAGAGAGCCAGGAGATGCTCACCACGCTCAGCCACTCTGATATCTGATATGCAAAGGAGTTGGAAAGGAGAGGAAAGATGGAGAGAAGGAAGATGAAAGAGAGAGTTAAAGATATATAGAAGAGAGAGAGAGAGAGAGAGAGAGAGAGAGAGAGAGAGAGAGAGAGAAAGTGGAGGTGAGGAGAGATATGAGACATTATTGGAGGAGAAGGGATTTATTCTATAGAAAAGAATGCGATCATGGAAGAAGCAGTTGGCACGAACAGGGAGAAGTAACAGCTGAGCATGGCTATCGAATAAGATACAGCAGAGGGTGGTAGAGATAGAAAGGTATTGAGATAAAGAGTATGAGTGGAAGAGAGCGAGAGAGGAGAATTCGTGTCCCCTCGCAAGAGATACACTCTGAACTTGAGCCAACCACACCCCTCCACGAATCAACTTGTCACCCTTCACTGCCATCTCCAACCACCACGAGATAGGAGAGCAGGCAATCTCAAGAAGGCAGCAAGAGTTAGAGAGAGAGAGAGAAAGAGAGAAAGAAGGAAAGAAAGAAAGAGAGAGACGAAGAGGGAGTAAGAGAAAGGGCAGGCAGAGAAGAAGGGAGACAGCAAACGAGGAGTGACTCGGAACTGAGCGGCGCCAAGCAAGATTCATACTATTCCTTGAAGAAAATCCTAAGTTGTACCAAACGCGCCATCGTAAATCAGATGAACGTTAAGCTGTCTCAAGATATTTTGCTTGAAGGCAGGAATTTGTTGCAGATAGAGTGGCAGATAAGCAAATGGAGAGAGAGTGAGAGAGAGAGGGGGGGAGAGAGAGGCGGAGAGACAGATAGAGGATTAGAGAGATAGAGGGAAAAGGAAGAAAGAGACGCAGAGAGAGAGAAACCCAGAAAAAGAGAGATAGAAAAAGAGAGATAGAGAGATAGAGAAAGAGAGAAAGAGAGAAAGAGAAAAAGAGAAAAAGAGAAAAAGAGAGAAAGAGAGAAAGAGAGAAAGAGAGAAAGAGAGAAAGAGAGAGAAGAGAGAAAGAGAGAAAGAGAGAAAGAGAGAAAGAGAGAAAGAGAGAAAGAGAGAAAGAGAGAAAGAGAGAAAGAGAGAAAGAGAGAAAGAGAGAAAGAGAGAAAGAGAGAAAGAGAGAAAGAGAGAAAGAGAGAAAGAGAGAAAGAGAGAAAGAGAGAAAGAGAGAAAGAGAGAAAGAGAGAAAGAGAGAAAGAGAGAAAGAGAGAGAGAAAGAGAGAAAGAGAGAAAGAGAGAAAGAGAGAAAGAGAGAAAGAGAGAAAGAGAGAAAGAGAGAAAGAGAGAAAGAGAGAAAGAGAGAAAGAGAGAAAGAGAGAAAGAGAGAAAGAGAGAAAAGAGAGAAAGAGAGAAAGAGAGAAAGAGAGAAAGAGAGAAAGAGAGAAAGAGAGAAAGAGAGAAAGAGAGAAAGAGAGAAAGAGAGAAAGAGAGAAAGAGAGAAAGAGAGAAAGAGAGAAAGAGAGAAAGAGAGAAAGAGAGAAAGAGAGAAAGAGAGAAAGAGAGAAAGAGAGAAAGAGAGAAAGAGAGAAAGAGAGAAAGAGAGAAAGAGAGAAAGAGAGAAGAGAGAAAGAGAGAAAGAGAGAAAGAGAGAAAGAGAGAAAGAAGAGAGAAAGAGAGAAAGAGAGAAAAGAGAGAAAGAGAGAAAGAGAGAAAGAGAGAAAGAGAGAAAGAGAGAAAGAGAGAAAGAGAGAAAGAGAGAAAGAGAGAAAGAGAGAAAGAGAGAAAGAGAGAAAGAGAGAAAGAGAGAAAGAGAGAAAGAGAGAAAGAGAGAAAGAGAGAAAGAGAGAAAGAGAGAAAAGAGAGAAAGAGAGAAAGAGAGAAAGAGAGAAAGAGAGAAAGAGAGAAAGAGAGAGAAGAAAGAGAGAAAGAGAGAAAGAGAGAAAGAGAGAAAGAAGAAAAGAAAGAAAGAAAGAAAGAAAGAAAGAAAGAAAGAAAGAAAGAAAGAAAGAAAGAAAGAAAGAAAGAAAGAAAGAAAGAAAGAAAGAAAGAAAGAAAGAAAGAAAGAAAGAAAGAAAGAAAGAAAAAGAAAGAAAGAAAGAAAGAAAGAAAGAAAGAAAGAAAGAAGAAAGAAGAAAGAAAGAAAGAAAGAAAGAAAGAAAGAAAGAAAGAAAGAAAAAGAAAGAAAGAAAGAAAGAAAGAAAGAAAGAAAGAAAGAAAGAAAGAAAGAAAGAAAAGAAAGAAAGAAAGAAAGAAAGAAAGAAAGAAAGAAAGAAAGAAAGAAAGAAAGAAAGAAAGAAAGAAAGAAAGAAAGAAAGAAAGAAAGAAAGAAAGAAAGAAGAAAGAAAGAAAGAAAGAAAAGAAAGAAAGAAAGAAAGAAAGAAAGAAAGAAAGAAAGAAAGAAAGGAAGAGAGAGAAAGAGAGAGAGAGAGAGAGAGAGAGAGAGAGAGAGAGAGAGAGAGAAGGGAGAAGGAAAATAGAGGTAGTGAAACAGTGAATGTAATGGGAAGCGCTATTCGAAAGGAGGACCAGCGTACACTGGCAGAAAAAGACAAACAGAGGAAAAGGAAAGAAAAGATTGGATACTGGAGGGTGGCGTTTCCAGCGGTATTTTCATTTCAAATTCATCAGTTTTCAGCGAGAATCAGGGAATGTACAGAATCAATGGTGGAATCCACAAAATTAGGGGATGGGAGAAGAAAAATGGTGAGTAGAAGAGCGAGAAGTGAAGAAATGCGACTGCAGGAAAGTGACTGTCGTGGCTGCATCTTTGCAATTTAGTGGTAGCTCTTCTATTCCCTCCTCCTCTCTTGCTCTCGCCTCCCCTCTCTTTCTCTCCTCCACTACTTGAATCACTACCCATGGTAGCAAGTGTCCAGTCTGCTTTCACCTTCACCATCATCTTGCTCTACCTCCTCTCTCTCTCCCTTCTCTCTCTCTCTCTCTCTCCCTTCTCTCTCGCTCTCTCTCTCCCTTCTCTCTCGCTCTCTCTCTCTCCCTTCTCTCATGCACCCAATGAAAACGAATGCGTGTCAGATCACACTGATGATGTAGTGGTTGTTCTGTCTCTGCCCTTGCAAGAGAACAGAAGAGAATAGCCATTCCACCGTCCCCCCCTCACAATCCCCTCACAATCAGACCTTCACCTGAGAAATATCCACGGAGCAAACAATTCGCTTGTATCTCCTCCCGCCAGCTGGCCCTCTCCATTATAAAGCACCAAGAAATTTTCCGTCCGGATTAACGAATTTTTGAGCCAAAGGAACGTTTTTATCTTCCTTTAAATATGGTTTAGAAAATGTACACTGCAGTTACAAGATTTGCGTGATATTCATACTCTACCTTGCTATTAAAATAGTAGTCTGGTCAAAACAATTCAAAAAGAAACTATACACCAACTGATGCTAACAAAAATTCTTACAGGCAGATGACAAAATTAATAAATAGGAAATTGTGGATATGCATAAAAATATGCCAAATCTCTCTCGCTAGTGGAGTGGCTCGGAGAGGAAGTCGCAACGTAAAAAGCACGGCATCTCTCAGACACTTCGGGCAGCTCCGTCTCAACAATAAGGATCATCAATCATATCAAAAGGATGGTAATGACAGAAAGGATTCCAACATGGCAAGCAGTGTCAGTGGTGAAGAAAGGTCTGAGATGGCCGGAGTCAGCTGCCTTGATTGCCAAGAGAAGGGCGTGTTGCTGCCCTCCCAACTCCTTCAATTCGCTTCTTTCACCAGTGCAACCAAGAACTTGATGACACACCGTAAGTGGAACAGCGACGGCCGCTTTCTTGACATAGGACTCGTAGAGATGAACAGAGGCCGAGCTGGGGGGATCCCTCATGTCCACTCCGTATCTTTCTCTACTCGACTCAAGTCCGGTCATCAACCCCCTCCGCAGCGGATTCTCAACACTCATAGTTCCCACACAGACTGTCAATTGCAAAGCAGAAAATAGAAGATGTGAGAATAACCTCATGAAGAGGAGGGATGTCGACAAGAGAGTTGGAGGGTGTTTTGGAGAGAAGGGTCTCGAATGGAAGATCCTCCTCGACTACGGTATCCTCATCAGCCTTTGACTCGCCAACATCTTCATCCTCGTCTTCCGACTCGCGACAACCCGCTTTACTCGTCTTCTTGGAAGGCGCGCCACTCTTCGCATCCTTCAAAGGATATCTCGTCTTCTCCTCTCTCAAAGAAGCGACACATGGAACTGACCGATTTGAATAACTTGATGAAATTGGTTGAGCTGGCCTCCTGGTTGATGCTGTTAACCGAAACAAGTTTGATCTCTTGAAGAGCTGCTTGTTTGATGGAACCCTCTAGAGCAGTCAACTCGAATGTTCTGTAGAACTCGCGGAAGTCATCTTCGTTTCGCATGCCAACTAACATGAAGTTCTCCCGACAGTTTCCAACTGCAGAAGAGACTGGTTTTTTTGAGAAAACATTTTCTGCGACATTTTTCTCCCAAACGAGCATCAGACTCAATGCTAAAAAAAGAAAATATTTCGGAAGGGGCGACGAAAAAAAAAGCCAGGTTACAGCCTCTTGTGCCTAATAATATTCCTATCGAGCGCTTTTATATAAGTTTCAGGAGAATCCTCGTTTAAGCATAGACGATACAAATTTCTTTGTATGGTCCTCCCAAAAGTGCTCATCAACATTAGCAAGAGCGAGTTGAGCGAAATAAGAACGAACTGAGAGTAGGCGTGGTTCCTCCGTTGTTAGGAGAGAAGGCAAGAGAGGGTGGGGAATCAGAATCCTCCCCCGCCCACCATGAACAGTAGTCAGTGTCGACTCTGAGGGAGGGAGGCATATGCAAGTACAAGTCGGAAGGGAGGTCCCAGAGGTGAAGAATCGAAGAGATCTTCGGCCTTAAACCATTTATGACATTAATGGTTACAAATTCAACAACAAAACATTTAGGTTAGCCGAGATAACGAAAAAAAGGACCTGAACATGCCGAGGAAGAGATTGATGGCAGCTTGTTTGTCGTAGTCACCAAAGGTGTTGCTGTAGTAGCGAGACAAGGTCTGGATCACATCCCGACTACGCTCCTGAACTATTTGATCATTAACTGGGAAGGCCAATAGAGGGACTGCAAGAAGGGAAGAACCTGGAAGGCAGCAGTCTTCTTGTATGTCTTAATGGAGTGGACCAGTTGACTCCCAGCATACTGTAGAGCCATGGTGTCTCCGTGGTCATCCCACAATTCCTCCAGCACTCGGCATACCTGCAAGAGTAATGGTGAAGTCATTAGTCGAGACATGGAAGCAACCTCAGAACTCGGCTGAATCGAAGGCTCCTCGAGGACTCCGAGGGCCACGAGTTGGTGGGCGAGGGCCACTTTGCCTCAATCAAATACTATCCTTTTCTCTCCTTCGTCACCTCTCACAACATTACTTCTTCTTCACAATGAATCCTTCATCTAATGCACATTCTCTCTTTCGAAAAGGGAAGAAAAGGACTAACCAATGCCGAACTGCGCAACATTTGTGCGGTCGAGACAATCAACGCAGTTAGTACGACAAACACCGCTTTGGAGTTGGAAGGGGGGAGAGGGAGCAGACGACGAAGAAGGAACAGAAGACAATGGAGATGAAGAGAGAGCAGAGAAGGGAGAGGAAGACGGAGCTTCACCTCTGATCTTCCTCGCGTACGGACTTTGAAAGGTCTGCATTCAAAAAGAACTTGATTGGAAAAGAAGAGAAAGAGAGAGAACCTGGAACCAAGAAGTTGCCCGAAGAACTCGCTCGCCGAGTTCCTCCAGTCGAGGCAAAACAGCCGCGGTCTTTTTATTGCAGCGAGCAACATCAAAAGAGACGTAGCAGACGCGTTCTGCCGCAGGCACGAACTCATTGAGATAGTTAACAGCCTGAACTATCTTTTTCTTTCTACTAAGGAAGAACCAGAAAAAGTCAATGTCACCCGTAGAAACTGGTGGTGAAGAATGCTCTCGTGTCTGCGTTTCTCCCTGCGCTTCACAAGATTCATCACAACCACAGGGTCGCCATACTTCTTCTTCAGTTGCCTGAAAGAGGTGGATGTCATGAAGAGTGTCAGGCAGAAGACCCTCCCGGAACAAGCCTGAGATGGGCAGCGGCAGTCTGGGCGTGTGGCTCATGAATGCCGATGAGAATGAGTGGCTTGCCTACAACTCCACGAGTGGCAGGATCCTGCGACCAGCGGAGGGGAACCTGCGGAGTGACGCTTCCATTGCATGGCTTACGCATGAGATGCAACAAACGTTTCCTTTTTGTAAACTAATAAAAAGCCAAATAGTTTACAAAAAAAGGCAATACATTAGCAGGATTTCGGCAACTGACTGATCCTCTTCGCTGGACAAAAGCAGAAAAGCGACCGCGGTTGAACTGCGGGCTGGATGCAATGTCCCACACGATCTGCTCCGTCTCCACGTCATTAGCAACGTCGCCTAAGAGACGAAGCTCTGAGAAGACAAGTTGAAGAGCCCACCATTGAGATTGGCGCCTCGCTTGAGATAGCGAGTGCCCGCGTAATCTGCTGAGCGTCGGCCAATCAGAACGAAGAGCAGTTTCGAGCACGGCAGTTCAACAACTTGTTGGCCTGCCATGTCAATCGCAGATCTTATTGCTTTCTGGTCAAACTCAAGAGAACTCACGGACAAATCCATGAACAACTTCGACAAACCACCGCTCACTCACGAGGTTATTTCGCAAGGGTTGTAAGAGAAATTTATTCCACACAAACCTAAAAGAAACTTTTATCGAACAATAAAATAATATTCAAAATAGGAACTCGCTTACTTTTTATCAGAATTGATCACTCTCGCTCCTCCGGCACCCCAATCTGTAGACATAACATTCTCTTGTAAGCTTCTACTCAAATCGTAGGAGTAAGAGAAGTAGAAGTCGGTGGAGAGATCAACGGACTGCAAATGATCAAAGTGAAGGGCCCTTCCATGCCCTCCCCTTCACCTGGAATTGCTTGACATATCTCAGCTCCTCAGCAGACGGAGTGTGGTCCTCGCTCGCCAGAGAAATCATTGCGACTTCTGCCACTTTGAAGACGGAATGATATCCAAAACTTGCAATAACATGCGCCTTCGTTATTAACTGAAGGACTTCTTATAACGAGCAACGGTGGTACAATTCGGTTACTCCTGTCCCAGAAAAACTTTTAACAAAAAAAATACTAAAATCATCTCCGGAGTGATCTTTGAGGCATGGAGCATGAATATCATGTTTATATTTGTTCGTTGAAGACGTTTTCAAACGCTACGAAAGGTATACGTTGGAACGACTAACAATGAGATAGTATCCTTCCAGGAAACGAACGACGCCAAGAACACTAAAGGCGTTGTATACTCTCGCGACAATTCCACTAGATGGACGGCCCTTCTTTCCACTCGCAGAAGTCCGCGAGACGACTGAAGCACACTTTTGACGTAAACCCAATCGAAGGGAAATTAAGAGTACTAACTTGAATTTCCTTCGCTGACAGCAGAAAGAAGCTCTTTAACATCCTCCTCGGAGTAGTCGTGCTCGGGTTCTCCGGTAACTATTGCCTTGCTGTCGATTCTGTCAATCTTGAGGATGTTATGCCTTTGTCCAGAGAGATCGCACCCGACCAAGTAGAAACGGCTCTCTGTCTCGTATAATGTTATCTTCCGGACTCGACATGTCATCACCTCAAGGAGCGACACACATCTACAACTCCAGGCGACAAAGCAGCAAACACAAACCATTAACAATCATAAAAAGACGTTTACCTGCTCTCTCTGCATTAAAAGTAAAGTAAATATTTTACGGTGTGTCTTTTGGTATCATTCTTACTATTTGCTTCAGTTTATTCCGAAACACCAAGCGTGTATACTGTCACACCAAATTATTTTATTTTATTCTGATTCAAGTTTAGCTTTCTGAGGCAGCCTTTCGCCTTGTTTTTAGTAGAAGAAATGTCCTCCTTCATCACAAATCGCTCCAAACTGCAGCAACGGAATTCTCCTCCTGAAATGCGGCGAGTTCCGTTCGGCGATGGCGAACCAACGGGTGCACACTTTTTCTTTCACTTTGCTTTTTTTTTTAAACATGACTAGTGTTTAATGTTGCTTTATGTTTCGCCGAGTGTTTTCCCATTGATTCTTTTCCCTTTTCCTATTCACTAATGTAAAGTTTGTTGTTTACATTATATATTGCAAAAAAAACTAGATGCGAATATTTGTGTAAAAGTTGTGAATGTGGCATAAAAATAGTTGCATAAATAAGTAACATTTATGACACGGAAAATTTTTTTTGGTTTATAATAGTTTCTAAACGCCCTTCTATTGTACAGTAGGTCATGATGGTTTGAATAACTTACCCTCTAAATGGGTTTTTTTTATGCAACCTCTTTTTAAAGTTCAGGTGGCGGTTTTCCGTTGGGTTCGTCAGACCTACTGAATGGTAATGAGGAACCCTTGCTGGGAGGGCCGGGCCTGCCCACGACTAGCTCAGCTGCTCCTCTGTTTCAGCCCTCCCTTCCTTTTGCTTCCCCTTCTAAGGATGATCCACTGACTGGCGCAGTGCTTGGAGTCTCCGAGTAAGCGTCTGTTCAAATCCATGTTTGATGCCTGAAAATGAATGATGCTATTGCAGTATTATCACTCGGCTGGCAATCATCCACCCTTGTCGAGTGATGAGAAGACAATGCCAAGTCCATCAGGGGGCTCGCTTTCTTCATCTGACTCCTTTCACCCTCGTCCCCATTGCTTTCAACATGGCTGCTCAGCATGTCAGTTTGTCCCTATTCTTCCTCAATAGGGATGCTTCGCTTGAAGGGGGTGTCTACCTTCTGGCGCGGCTCGCTTGGCTGCGGAGTTGTGTGGGGAATGTCGGCCGTGGCCGAGGTCGTTCTGTCCGATCTCTTCGGCCTCCCGCGCTCTGTCATCGTGGATGGGGATTACATGAAATATTGGAAGCACATTCTACTCAAGGCGTTTGTTTCTTACTCATTATTTTCAATGCTATTGTATTCTTACTTTCTGTAGTTGAGGTAAGATGTAGTGAATTCGAAGAAATTCTGTTAATATATTCCTGGAACATTTTTTTTCTTACATGAATATTTTGCAGTGCAACATCAGCTCTGATGACTCCTTTTCGCATTTCTTCATTTATTGAGACAATCAGGGTTAGTTTCATATGAGTTTTACATTGGGAAATTGTCGTTTAATTAATGTTGGCAAATGTAATATTTTCAATAATATTCTAAATACAGAATAATTGATTAATATTCTAAGAGCGGAATAGGCCTGGCTGGAAGTGAAGAAAACCGAGCACTTGAGGTGATCGTCAAAGGACTTGATCGAATGAGGTTGGTGCTCCTTTGCCTACCTATCATCCGTTTTCAGTTTCAATAATTTGATCGATGAAGGACCCCTTTTTCTGATTTTTATTTCCTTTTTAGAAAGTGGTAGAAATGAAGTTTGTTTTGGAGCTGAAATGGTGAAAATTGAAGGTACTTTGTGTTCGGTTCCCGTGATGTCTCTCGCAAGTTATCCCTGCTCCATCTCGCAGTCCCTACAGTTCTCTTCGAGACCACTCATTATCTCGTGCAGCGTTTCATCTACCGACGCCTCTTCAACATCGCGCAGGATTACGTTGTGAGAGTCCTTTTAGTGCAAGGCATTCCGTGGTTCTCGTCTTATTTATCTTGTTTGGACTTGCAGAGCAAGAAAAGTTCTTGCGAGAAAACGAAGCTGCATGAGTTCCTCCCCCAAATCTTCGCTCAGATGTCCTCCATAGTGCTGACTGATCTGATTCTCTACCCAGCTGAAACGGTTCTTCATCGACTGTATGTGCAGGGTGAGTACCAGGGAATAAATACCACTCTCGACTGCTTGGAATAATAGGGTTCAGGGCTTGGGGCCCGGAAAGCAAGTAAAAACAGAACCTGTGCATGGGTGGGGTACGGTTCCAGGTAGACCCAAAATGAAACTTCCTTTGGTGTCTCCATTGTCAACTACTTGTTCTTGAGGGACGCGCACGCTGATAGACGACATGGACACGGGGGTGTTGGCAGTGTCGATGAAAGTGAAGTACGAGGGGGTGCTGGACTGCTTCCGCTCTGTAGTTCGCACCGAAGGAGTCGGCGCTCTCTACGCGGGGGCGGGGGCGGTGGTGCTGGAGTGGCTGCTGCAGATGCTGCTCCACCAGGCACTCAGAGCCTGCTTCCAGAAGGGCAGTGAGATGATGGAGCTGGCAGCTTCGGCCTCCCCCGCCCTCCCCTCCCATCCACCAAGTCGGCCTCTCCTTGCTTCTCCCTCTCGCCAGATGCCCTCGACTTCTCTCCATTCTGCTCCCATCAATCGTCCCAATGACTTCCCCTCCTTTGGCGAGTTGTCTTCTTCAGATCCTCTTGCTCATTTCCAGACTGCTCTTGCTCAACGCCCTCCCCTTTCATACAAATCCGCTGACCCTTTCGCTCCCGGTTTCTCTAGTCGATAGGTTTGCGTTGTGTTTTGATCGCAGTGGACAGCCTAGCTGAGTCTCTTATAGCTGGTATGATTGTGTTGTATTTTGTTCTATTTCTCTCAAAGATTGTTAGTGCTTGACCGTTTCAATAATAAGAGCTATTTCTTTTGCCAAATTTTTTTTGTTTCAACGGTAAATGATCCGTTCATTACCATTGATCATTGATTGTTAGCTGCGATCAGTGCCAGGAATTTTCAGGGTGTTTGCAGTCCAGCGATGGCAGACAACTGGGGTAAGTTGAAGAGACGAGAAGCGAGTTACAGCTATTCCTCTATTCTTCTGTAGATGATGATGACTTCGAGCCGGAAGTGACCAACTTGGCCCCTCCTCCGCCGACGGAGGACCTCGTTCCGGACGCCGCCGCCATCCCCGCTCCTCAGCCATCCAAACCCAAGCCTAAGAGCAAGCAAAAGGATATTCCGGTCAGTTCTGCTAAGTCATAGCGGGTCCAGAAGGTGTTGATCACCATGATCATTTCAGACATTTAGCATGGAACTGGGACGAGAGCTGACTGAGAAGGAGAAGGAAGAGATTCAACGGAGAAGCGACTTTTCTTTTGCTAAGGAGTTGTTTGGTTAGAATTTTTGTTCGATGGTTCATTTAGTTGGGCAGGGGAATCACGGAAATTTTGTTTGAGGAGGAGGAGAGGAAGACGACGAGCACATGTCTTACGAGAATATCATGTCGAAGGAGGAGTTCGAGATGTGGGGGGAGAAGATCGCCAGGTTCATTGCAACTCGCAAGAATGCCGGTCACTACGGAGACCTCCTCTGCAAACTGCTCAATGTCATCGCTGCTCCCAGTCAGTCTAATCTCAGAGTTGATTCCTTCTTATCTTCTATTTGCAGTGGAAGCAGCAGAGATACGCAAGATGAGCAATCTTCTGAAGGCAATTGCTGACGAGAAGAAGGCCACTGCAGACAAGGAGAAGAAAGGAGTTGTGGGAGCAACCAAGGGAGGGGGCAAAGGCAAGGCCAAGCCGTCCATGAAAGCTGCCGGTGGAAAGGGAGTCAAAGACGACATGGAGTACGAATTCGGAGGGGGAGGGGGAGGGCATGACGATTATGATGACTTCATGTGATCCATGCGTGGCCAATCTTGAGTTCCTCCCGGATCTTCCCTGAACTCGTCAAATCCTTTTTAAGTTCCATTGTTCTTGTTACTTTCTGGGTTTACACCGTTGGTTCTCTTTTCTGGAAATCTTCAATAAACATTCGAGATTTTTGCAGTTAATTAACGAATTTTTTTTCATTTATGCGTTATTTCGATTTGCTACACCCATTTGGAAATTATGCACGTAAATTTTTCTGGTGCATGCAGCTTTCGCCAGACAAGTTGCCTGTGAGGCCTTATAGCTTATGAATTCTTTCTTCTTTTCTTCTCAGTGTTTTCGCGAAAAAAGATATTTTGGTCAGCCAAATAAAATCACCTTATTCTTTTTCGGTTTGAAAAGGCTCCAAAATTGGTAGAAAACATGTAACAGCGAATCTTGGCTTCCTAAATACGAATTGCGATTTCATGACTAGAGATTCGAATCGAGAACAGAACTTTGAAAGAAACTAGTTTTCGCCCGACTATCCCCGCATCTCAGCCGATAATCAAGTAATTGGCTGATCAAGCAAACAAATCTGTGCCAGGTGCCAAAAGAAAATCAGGTGTTCCTTGACTGGGCATTTCACCTCGCTATTAGGTCGCGATGATGTCTTCGTTGACTGTTACCGGTTTAAGGCGGCGGCTGGCTCCAACCAGAAAGAACGAGTGTACAGCTGTGACAGATGATCGTAAGGATTTTCACAGCAAGAATAATTAATTTTGTGACATAAAAGAGTTTAAAAAAATTGACATGAAGAACGGTTTTCTGGAGCGGGAAAACCTCCATCTCTGTTCTTCTTCATTTGTATGTTCTCTCTGATTGATCACTCCTTTAATGCTCCCGCTCTTGCATACGTTATCTGTATTCAAAAGGTCTTTATTCTTATAAATAATAGCATCTTTTTAAATTGAGCTAATGATAAAAGCACGGCGTGCCGGCCATACATACAAACAATTTGAAATGAAAGAGAGGAAGCGGTGAGTGTAGTTAGCAGATACGGCAAGACATCCTGAGTATGGAAGGATCTGACTGGCAAATGGTGAAGAATACCCTGTGAATGTGAAAGAGGAAACGGCAAGCGAGAGACAGCAGAAACATGAGAGAGCAAAGAAAAAGAATCACACTCGGAAGCTACCCGGAAGCGACTACAAGACATGTTGAGAACCCGTGAATATTATGGACAAAGGAAAAAGGAAGACTAGACAACTTGGGACTCCTGTACGGTCCCGTACATGTCTGAGTATATCTGCGAGCAACTATCTGAGTGAAGAGAGTGCCGCAGGCGGAGGGGCAAGGCAGAATCAAAGAGATTCAGAAACAGAGGGTCGCGCCGCTTGATTACTGTATTCTTCCTGATCAACTTGCCCAGTTCAGAGGGCAACTCGTCTTGGTTGACGTCCTCGAAGACAACTGAGATCAGCTTCCGACCCTCACTTGCATATACCTTGTGGGACAGAGAGATCTCCATCTTCTCCCATTCCCGCTCAACGAAGCTACGAGTTATTAACATGACCACTGCAGACGATTGCCTCATCAGACGAGTCAGCTCGTCTGAGATGACGTGCCTGGAATTGGAAGGGGAGTGCTACTGGAAAGAACTAATATGGGAGAGAGAGAGAGAAAGAGAGAGAGAGAGAGAGAGAGAGAGAGAGTGAAAGAGAGAGAGAGAGAGAGAGAGAGAGAGAGAGTGAAAGAGAGAGAGAGAGAGAGAAGGGGAGGGACAGATATTATAAGTAAGAGCTAACATGTTTGGTTCGTATTTGGGGCCGTCCTGATGAAGCAGACAGATCAAAAAGTCCTCATCTTTTAGACGACGGATGATGTCTTCCTCGTGCATCTTCTCGTCTGAGAGGGAATAAGAGACAAATACATCTGAGGAGAGGAGAGAGGACGGCAGAGAGAGAGGCAGAGGAGGGAAGTTCGCGCTTCCCGAAGAGAACCGCGACAGCGATGGTGCCTTCGCATATCTTCAATATTCTCAAGTCCTTTTAAAGAAAAATAATAATAATTTTTCTCATGTGCTTTTTTTTATTTTTTAGACCCGATGCGTTTACGGAGATTCTATCTCTCTCATTGTCAGTGCTTTCCTATGCCTACACCTTGTGTCTCTACTGAAACTGCCTCCAGCTATCTCTAGCTCTCGTCTCTCTCTGTATCTCTCTCTCTCTCTCTCTCTCTCTCTCTCTTTCTCTCTGTATCGCTCTCCTCAACTTATCTCTACCGTACCTGCTTTGTAATCGTCGCCGCTTGGCAAATATCGCTAATATAAGGAGCAGTGAGCCACAGAAAAGGAAGAAAATGATGAGGAAGGCGAGGACAGCGGAGAGGAAAGAAGAGAAAAGGTCACTGCCGAAGACTCCCGGTGCCTTGGCAACGCAGAGAGAAGAATTCATCTCGGAGAGGAACTCTAAGAGAGAGAGAGAGAGAGATTAAGAGAAAGAGAGTGAGGGAGAGGAAGAGAGAGGGAGGAAGAAATTGAGACAGGGAGAGAAAATGTAGTGGTGACCATTCATTGTTATCTGAAAGATGTCATCTGCAATATTCGGCGGGAAGGCCGACAAGATCGTCGTGTCGTTTTCACGGAAAGCACGGGTGACATTCTCAACACAGGAGAGAAGATCTGCGTCGATGATCTGCAGGGGAAGGAGCTGGTTTGAGGGCAGGCCAGCCATGACCCGTCTACTGTACATACTTCTTCTTCTAGTAAACCTATCTTTTTGCAGTATATGCACCTCTTGATGGAGGGATTATTAACTAGTCTCCCCCCCCCCTCCAGTCAATGCATACTTTTAGTTCAAAAATAACAATTAAAGCATTAAGTGTTAGTAAAAGAAATAATGTACCTTCTCGCGCTGCTGTAGGAGAAAGTTTTGAGTGACAAAGCGGGAAGCATCACAGTCACAACGAAACGGATTGCCAGCCAGAGAAACAGAGAGCAGAGAGGGAGAGTGAGGCAGAGAGGCAGGGATATCCATCAGGGCATTGTTGTGCAGTGTCATCTGCAATGAGAGAAATTAGAGATAGAGAGGGAAAGATACAGAGAGAAAGAAAGAGAGTGAGAGAGAGATGGGAGATGAGAGAGAGATAGAGAGAGAGAGAGCAGAGAAGGGACCAACAAGCTGCAGATTTTCGAGCTTCTGGCTGACGGACTCGTCCAAGTCTTCGATGTGATTATCGTTGAGGAATAGTTGAGTGACTTTGACCGTTCGGTTGAAGACATTCGAATGGAGTCGCCGAAGCAGATTCCCAGACAAATCCAGTAACTTTAGGAAAGAAACGAGATATAAATGACAGGAAGATTCGAAAAGGGAGTGAGAAAGGTCTTCCAACCTCAAGGTTCGTCACTTTGTTGAACGCATTTGGCTCTATTTCAGCCAAGCCAGTTGAGTTAATGTGCAACTGGAGAAGGCGAGGACGAGCAATGAAGGAATTCTTCCTTAGGATATGAAGAGGGAAGCCGGACAAGTACACGTGAGTTGCATACATCGGAATGCTACGCGGAGAGAAGGCCTGCAAGGAACTTCCAGAACTCTCAATCATTCCTTTCAGGGAGGAACCTTGGCTTCGGCAGCATTGAGAGCCTGGCAGCGAACGAGGTTAAGAGAGTGGAGAGAATCGTGGAAACAGCGACAGCCAGGGGGACACTCGCTCCGGCAGTCACACAACGATAGGCCACAACATCCACAACCTGGATCGCATTGCTAAAACATGTTCATTATTGCATCGAAAAGTTCAATACCTCGAGAATAACAGAAGGGAGGATATTTCATGGTTTGAAAGAGACGAGTCAATGAAAGAAAGATTAGGCCAAAAAGGATAAAACAATAACCGTAGTGTAGTTGCAAAGAAGATCCCGCTGCTTGGCAGAGACCAATTCCACTTTCCTCCCGTCCAATCCATGAGTACAAAGAGTCTCATTCGCACCAAGCATAACCAATCTTGGCTTTGCCTAAGTTGAAATCACTTTGAATTAGACTAAGAACTAAAGGAATAGCGACTGACTGATGAAAGTTGTTGTTCCATCCACGACAGCTGACACGAACATAGCAGAGGATTCCCTCGGATGTCGAGTCGAAGGGGAGTCAGCGAATCCGGGATGTGGAGAGAGCCAAAGGACACTTCCTCCAGCAGATTCTCAGACACGTCCAGTTCCTAAACCCACAATCTTCTTCTTCATTCTCCGTTCATCTTTTCCTTGCACACTCCTCGTCTTACTTGAAACAAGTTCAACTCTGGAAATTCTAGCCTGAAGAAAAGTGAGATTGGCGAAGGTGCCAGGGGAAATTCGGCGAAGGATGTTGCGAGAGAGAGAAAGGCGCTCGAGGGAAGAAGGGAAGTTGGCAGCGTCCACGCCTTCCAAGGCATTCCCAGTCAGACTCAGAACACGCACAGCACTCAAGCAAGAAAATTCATCATCCTTATCATATCAATCTCAAGCTCGCCCATTCTCGCTCTTCACTCACTGTTTATTCGCCGTTCCAGAGAATCGTTCAATTTTGTTGTTATCAGCGAATACAAATTCCGTTCTCGTTGGTAATCGGTCCCAGTCAACGGCAAGTAGAGCATTTGAAGAAATGTTGAGACGGCGAAGCGAGGAGAGAGAAGGCGGCAGAGAAAGAGAGGAAAGGTGATTTACAGAGATATCGAGGAAACGCAGAGAGTCGCATTTGTGGAGAGAGGCAGGAGAGAGTTCCTGGAGATGATTGGCAGAGAGAGAAAGAGAAGTCAGCCATGGACAGTCGGACAGTTCATGATCGCCCACCTAAACATGCAGCTTATCGCTCATGAACAATCTTGTCTTTCAAATCCTTGGAGATTGAAACCCAATTTCTATCACGCTTTTAATTCCGGAGTCAACAAAAGGTGCGATGTTACACGAACCCTAAGCGCCAGTACAATAAAGTTAATTTTATCGTCATCTCACTAATATTTAGCGATCAGACCACTGTCATCCATTATATTCCTACTAACTTTATTTATTTTAAATTATATGAACATATTTATGCCACAGTTACAAAAAAAAAAAAGATTCTCAACTCTCTTATTCCGACACCATTTTATCTTTGTGCATAAAAAGGAATAAAAGTGAACTAACCGCCTGTAGTTTATTTCTGCTGAGGTCCAAATGTTCCAGTTGTGGAACACGGCTGAAGATTAACGGAGCGATGGCCGTGATCTCATTCCCACGAAGACTTATTCGGTTGCATCTCGCGAGATGAGACAGGGCGAGAGGAATCTGCAACTAGCTTCAATCACAATCGGATATTATACAAGCAACTCTTGGTTTTTCGTTCAAAATTCTATGTATATATGTACATATTACATAATATAAGTTTATACATACATATATGTACAGTACCGCTCAACGGCGAGGGGTCAATGCTGCGTCGGCTATAGCGGACGCAGTAGCCAA
This sequence comes from Allodiplogaster sudhausi, assembly GCA_945643635.1. Classification (NCBI taxonomy): domain Eukaryota; kingdom Metazoa; phylum Nematoda; class Chromadorea; order Rhabditida; family Diplogasteridae; genus Allodiplogaster; species Allodiplogaster sudhausi. The sequence continues at coordinate 474,981 of CALZFC010000120.1, forward strand.
ATGGGCCAATTTTAATATCTCGCTGCAGTAAGCGTTTTCAGACAAATCACATATCAATTTGAGATCCCTTAGTTTTTCTTCACTAATCCCTTAAAGAAAAATCGAAAATTTGTGAAATTAGCATTTTCATGACGTGCGGAAAAATAATTGTTGCGTTCTCATATGATATTTCGTATGTCGCAGATTCGAACCCCATGCGGAGCAAATGTATTGCTGAATTTGTTTTGCTGCATTTTTCAAGAATTGTTTAACATGATGAGTGAAGAAAAATTCAAGAATCTCATATTGATATGTGATTTGCCTGAAAACGCTTTCTGCAGCAAGATATTCCACTTGGCACATTTAGCCGCGGCCGCTATAGCCGACGCAGCATTGACCCCTCGCCGTTAAGCGGTACTGTATATATGGTCATATTTGTGGTATTATGTAAAATCGAGATAAGAAACTTAACTATAAATTATGAACCTTTGAAAATTGGTTGAAGGAGAGATCGAGGGTACGAAGAGAGAGGGAAGAGAGAGAAGAGAGAGGCAGATCTTTCAGCGAGTTATTCGAGAGATCCAAGGACGAAAAGGTCTCAGAAAGACTTGACAGTAAGGATTCCTCGAACCAAGTCAAGCCATTCGAGGAGATGTCCAGCTGAAGTTGAGAAGTAGTGATAAGCGAGGGAAAGTGAGAAGGAAGAGAAGAAGTGATAAGCGAGGGAAAGTGAGAAGGAAGAGAAGAAGTGATAAGCGAGGGAAAGTGAGAAGGAAGAGAAGAAGTGATAAGCGAGGGAAAGTGAGAAGGAAGAGAAGAGGCCGACCGATGCGAGCTGCTCAAGCTGAAGATGTGGCACAGAGATATTCTTGATCTGATTCCGAGCCAAGAGAAGATGTTTAAGGAAAGAGGAGGTTGCATTGTCGAAGAGAGGAAAGAAGTCAGAGCATTTCTGGAGAAGTCGACAGTCTCCAGGTCAAGAGACTGCAGACGAGGACCAGATGACAACCGATTCCCTGAGGCATTCAGGAACACAAGCGAAGGAAGAGAAAGAAGGGACTCGGGAAGGGATTCCAGATCGTTCTCTGCCACGTCCACTGACACCAATGTCTCTGCAAACATCAAATAACTAATAGTGTTATGTTGATGCCTGAATGAAAAGGAAAACAAGACATTCTTCATATTTTAGTTTGTTTACACAGAATGACAAGCATATTCTGGATGTGCTTACGAGGAAGAAAGCCAATGTCCCGCAGTGAATTGAAGTCGAGGTCGAGATGTTGAAGAAGAGGAGTACGATTGAAGGAAGCAGAATGAAGAGTGGAAAGGGAGTTGTGAGAGAGCAGGAGATGGCGAGCAGCGGGCAGAGAAGAAAGAGAATCCGCTAGCAACTCGCGCAGCCCGTTGTAAGACATGTCCACGATGATCAGTTGCGAGGCCGTGCAGGACGAGTTGGCACTCAGCCAACTCTCACTCAGACTGTTCCCCGACACATTCAGCACCTGAACATCACTCTTTCTGAACAGCAGCCGCCGTAGTAAAGTGTCCATTTTTTGAGGCTAAAGATGAGGCTACTGACATGAGGCTAATTTCCCTGTTCCTCTCTAATATACAGCCACTTTTCTTGTTTATGCCCGTTCAATCAAAGTTAGCCTGATATGATTTTGCGGCTAGCGTCAGGCAGCCACATGAGGCTAAGACGAGACAGAGAGAGAGAGAGCATGCGCATTGAAGAGATTCTGATCAACATGAGGCAGAGAATCTTGACCTCAAAAAATGGGCACTTTACTACGGCGGCAGAGCTTCACACAGAAAAATATTCTGTTGTATAGTACAGAATGGGGTACGAATATATTAGCACAAAGTGTCCCTTGCTAATTTATTCGTGAAAAGGTCGAGGAGAATTAGCATGTCATAGCAATATTCGTAAAATGTCACCGCGGGCAGCCGGGTCCCAAAAGCGCTTTAACTTTTTGCTGTTTTATTCATATTTTAAGATGGTTTTACTGAGTTTTTTCTAAACTTTTCTTGATATCCGTCTCTCACACAGTCTGCTACACCCTATGTGTCATTCTCACACTTCGGATTTTTTTATTTCGCGGGTTTTTAATCACTTTTGCACCTATTTATACCAATTTTCGAGCCCACCTTATGAAAGAATCTATTTATCTTTCTCTCTCTTATCTCTCTCTCTCTCTCTCTCTTTCACGGTTGTCCCACCATCCTGTGGATCAGGTTAGCTAATTATCCTACTTTTGCGAACGACATATTTCACTGCTTTTGGTCATTCAGTGACTAAAACAACAGTAAAATAGAAAAACATTCCAAAAAGGTTCACAAAAGTCGATAATTTAGCTAACCCGTTGTGTTGATGTGAGTCGTTGTCGTAGGTTGTACCTGGAAGTAGACAGAGAGAGAGAGAGAGAGAGAGAGAGAGAGAAAGACATTTTGCTCCTGACCGGACCCGAACCACCACCCCCCGCGCGCAATTTTCCCACGTTAACCACCAGGCCACCTACCCACCCATGCACCTATTTATACCAATTTTCGAGCCCACCTAATGAAAGAATCTATTTATCTTTCTCTCTCTTATCTCTCTCTCTCTCTCTCTCTTTCACGGTTGTCCCACCATCCTGTGGATCAGGTTAGCTAATTATCCTACTTTTGCGAACGACATATTTCACTGCTTTTGGTCATTCAGTGACTAAAACAACAGTAAAATAGAAAAACATTCCAAAAAGGTTCGCAAAAGTCGATAATTTAGCTAACCCGTTGTGTTGATGTGAGTCGTTGTCGTAGGTTGTACCTGGAAGTAGACAGAGAGAGAGAGAGAGAGAGAGAGAAAGACATTTTGCTCCTGACCGGACCCGAACCACCACCCCCCGCGCGCAATTTTCCCACGTTAACCACCAGGCCACCTACCCACCCATGCACCTATTTATACCAATTTTCGAGCCCACCTAATGAAAGAATCTATTTATCTTTCTCTCTCTTATCTCTCTCTCTCTCTCTTTCACGGTTGTCCCACCATCCTGTGGATCAGGTTAGCTAATTATCCTACTTTTGCGAACGACATATTTCACTGCTTTTGGTCATTCAGTGACTAAAACAACAGTAAAATAGAAAAACATTCCAAAAAGGTTCGCAAAAGTCGATAATTTAGCTAACCCGTTGTGTTGATGTGAGTCGTTGGAAGTAGACAGAGAGAGGGAGAGAGAGGGAGAGAGAGGGAGAGAGAGGGAGAGAGAGGGAGAGAGAGGGGAGAGAGAGGGAGAGAGAGGGAGAGAGAGAGAGAGAGAGAGAGAGAGAGAGAGAGAGAGAGACATTTTGCTCCTGACCGGACCCGAACCACCACCCCCCGCGCGCAATTTTCCCACGTTAACCACCAGGCCACCTACCCACCCATGCACCTATCGGCATTGGATAACCTAGTGATAGGGGAGGGGGGGTCATTTGCTCAAAGATGTTCTTCTCTCTCTCTCTCTCATCTTTCTTTCTCTCTCTCATCTCTCTTTCGTTCTCTCACCTCTCTTTCTCTCTCATCTCTCATCTTCTCCCTCTGTCAATCTCTATTAATGAGACTAAATGTCATTGTCTTGCTGACTGCGTAGAGGGAGGGAGAGAGAGACATACAGAGAGATAGACAGAGAGACAGAGAGAGAGAGAGAGAGAGAGAGACAGAGACAGGCACAGACAGACAGAACGACAGACAGACAAACACAGACAGACAGGCAGACAGACAGACAGAGAAAGAGAGAACGAGAGAGAGACAGAGAGACAAAGAGAGAGAGAGCAACCACTTGGAAATCATATTAATGCACAAGGCAAAGAAAATGATTGAGAATTCTAAACAACAAGACAGTGGATTGTAAAAGGAAAACTATCGGCTGAAGTGTTCACAGCGTGCTCTATCAAATGCTCTCTCTCTCTCTTTCTCTCTCTCTCTCTCTCTCTGTCTCTCTCTCTCTGTCCTCTCTCTCTCTGTCTCTCTCTGTCTCTCTCTCTCTCTGTCTCTCTCTCTCTCCGCGCTCCCTCTCGCTCAGGGTCTCTGAACAACAACCCAATACAAGCCATGTTGTTCTTGAGCTTTTTAAACATTCCCGTTCATCCTTTCTCTTTACTGTCCTCTGAAAATCATGCTTCTCTTTCCACGAACATCATGCAGCCTCTTGGCTAAAAGGAAAAGGCGGGTGACAAAGAAAAGTACCCGAGAGAGAGTGAGAGAGACATACAGAGAGAGAGAGCGAGAAAGAGAGAGAGAGAGAGATAAAAAGAGGGAGAGAGAGAGAGAGGGGGAGAAAGTAGGTAAGCTATGCTATCCCCTTGTCGGGTTTTCTTTCTCATATGATGAAGAGTAAGAAGTTCAGCAAAATGAGTGCCGGGGAGAGAGGCCAGGATAAAAAGGGGCGGAGCCTAGAAATCAGCGTATTCTCACTGCGCGGAAACTACGAATTCTACTCGACCCCCATTCTGTAGTTTTGGCGCAGGCGCCGGCGCCGAATTTCACGAATTCTCCTCGACTTTTCCGCCTCCTGGCGAAAACTACAGAATTGTTTTCTGTGTGTTCTCTCTTCTTTAAGTTACACTTCTATCTCCGACTTTGACGACAGGGAAATAAATGTATCTCTAAATATTTCCTTCAAAAGACTGTAAAAAAATAAAAATGTAAGAATTAAGTTCTTATATTTGTGTACATTTATGTACATATGTATGTAAATAGGTACATATGTACATACATAAATACACGCACATTAAATGGATGGTATGCATTCACAGCGCCCAAAGGTTGAGTGAGAAGATGTGCAGAAAGGGGATTTGTACAGGCTAGCATGTCTAGCATGTCAAGAAGATCAACAGGATATGGAAGCAACATCAAAGAGAAGCCGCTGTTCTGGGCAGTCCCAGAGGAAATACTTATGGCTTCATATCTACATGGGGAAGTTGCGCTGCTCGGACTTGCGAGATAGATCAGAGCAAGAGACAATAAGAAAATGAGACATACAGAAAAGAGAGAGAGAGAGAGAGAGAGAGAGAAAGGAGGATGAGATAAAGAGAGAAGGAGAGTGAGAACTTGACAGTCTTGGTGGCAGATGGGGCTCATTGCAGAAGCGGAAGATACAAGTAGATGTGTGAAAGATGAATCGGAACAAGACAGAACTGTGGGTGGCTAGCCTGGAGATGGGGGAGAGAGCAGAAGAGAGAAGAGGGAAGAGAGCGGAGGCCCCAGCCACGCACTTCCAATCGTTGCAGACGAGGCAAGCCATGGAACAAGGCATCAGGCAAGGACAGCCACTGCTCCGTTTCGTGGCCACGGGATGGCTGAATATGCACATACATACAGTTAACAGATAGGATCATATAACATATATATATATATATATATATATATATATATATATATATATATATTTGTTTTGTAGTTGAATCTGGAACTCACGAGGATGAGTTCGAGATGACGTAGAGAAGAGAAGTTTGAGAAGAGCTTCTCAGGGAAGGACGAGACCACACAACCCTCAACGTGGCAGGATTAGAAACATCTCAAGCTATCAGGGGAAATTATTTATTCATTAGCCAGTACATAAATTCTCATGGATGCATATGTATGTGAGTTACATACATATGTATGTATATACATACATATATTTCAGCGTAAAATGTTCTGTGGTCTGAGGAAGAATAAGTAGACAAAGAGTACTCCATCTGGAGAATCTCCCACTGACATGAGCTCAAACAAGTCAGGAAAGAAGGATTAAAGAACACCATTCGCTGAAGACTTCAAGAAATGAGGTATTGTACGATGCTAATGAAAGACCTTGCAAGCCATATCCATTGTTTGCCAGATATGCGTGTTGGGCATGAAGGAGAACTCTTACGCAATTCAAGATCTATCCAGGGCAGGGAGAGATCAGCAATTAAGAAGGCTGAGAACGAGACTACAAGACCGAGGAGTTCAGACATTAAATAGGACAGAGAGAGAGGAGAGAGAGAGAAATCGTGATAGAGGGAGAGCGATAGAGAGAGACAGAGAGAGAGAGTGAGATAGAGAGAAGAGAAGAGAAGCTTACAAGCCATTCATGGGATGCGACACACTCCCATATGTTCAGGAGTCTTGAATGAGAGCCCTGCATGTCATGTTGAAGTGATAATACATGACGCAAGGGTCACGCGACACTGGCAAGGGGACAAGTGTAGTGGTAAAGATTAATTGGATGTGCAGCAGCTGTAGGCTGGTTCTTATGTGTTGATGGCCACTAGAGAGGAGAAAATGGGAAGGGATAAAAACAAAAGAGGCTAGGGCAGAGAGATTGAGAGTGGAAACAGAAGGAACTATTCATATCACCGTTTTCCCCAGCATCTGTGTTGGCGCCTTAACCACCTTAACCGTTATTTATCTACATACATACATATACACAAAGAGTTGTTTGATGGTGAGTTCGAGGAACCTCAATGGAAAGTTGATTTAGATGCTGGAGTCCTCGAAAAAGGTGTTCCGAAGGAGAATGAGGAGTCGAAGATGAGCAGAGAACACGGAGAGAACGGAGAGTGGAAGAAGCAGAGAAAGGACTGCCTTCGGGGGGCAGCTCAAGCCAGCTACACACCGCGTCCCATGCAGGCGGCCGACTCCCTTCCACGCACTCGCACCTTCCAATCATAAGTCACACTCATTTACTTCATTTGGATTTTACGTTTGGAAATGGCAGAAAAATGAAAGTAATCCATCATTCTCTTCGAGCAGCTTGTGCTTCTCAGCATTCTATTTCCATATTTCTCAACGTTTCGGAGTTGTTGCCGTCTGTCCTCTCTCAACTAACCCGTATGGACAGTTTTGTGCGAGAAGGAGTGGGAGGCGGAGGAGGAGAACGAGGAAAAGAGGAATCATGAGTAATCTCGGCTACTTCATTTTCTTCCTTCCCATTACCGCCTTCAATCTGCAACTCTTTTATTTCAAAGGACGTTGAAAAAGGTCTGACCGAGTAAATTTAAGAGAGGGAGCGAGATGTTAGAGAGAGAGAACAGAAAAAAAAAACGTGAAGAGACGGAACGAATGCCCCCGAAAGAGACATAAAAATCTGGGAAACTTAAATTCAGAAGAAATAATGCATCATGAGAGAATAGTTGCGAGCCAAAGGCACGAAGACAAGAATGAGGATCGGGCTGACAAGCAATGGATGGATCAAACTATGACGAAGAGTTATGCGAGGCAGTTTAGTCCAAGACTTTCCTGACAATGAGAAGAGAGGAGAAGATTGGCCAATTTCAGAGAGAAAAAGACTCTGACTCTTTGGCAGTCACGAATGTACTTCCGGAGTAGAAAACGACCAAGATAGAAAGAGAGAAAACGAGTTTGATGGAGAGAGGGTGAAAAAAGGAGAAAGGAGTGACAGAGAGTGGGAGAGAGAGAGTGGGAGAAAGAGAGAGAGAGAGCGTGAGAGAGAGAGGGAGAGAGAGAGAGAGTGACATATGTCAGTGGAGTGGTGGCAACATTGGCCAAGAGTGGATGTCGAGAGAGCAGAAGAGTGGACATGGGGAGGAGTGTGAATGGAGAGTAAGAGGGAGGCAGGCGGGAGCAGAATAACGAGAGAAGACATCTCAATAAATGATATTCATTCCAAATACAACCACTGCTCTGCTCACGATGAGTCTTTTCTACCAGAGGAAGAAAGAAGAAAGAGTGGAAGAAAGAGTGGAAGAAGCTCGTTCATTCATTTCCCTCCCTCTCCTCTTGCCACATCAAAGTTGACGTCTCTGCTCTGCTTCAGTGAAGTAAACAAATGGAAATGGATTGGGTATACCATCGAAGGAAGGAAAAGGGTCGAGCCATGTGCTAAGCACTAGTCTCGCAACAGACCGGTCTTCTCTCTCTCTCTCTCTCTCTCTCTCTCTTCCTCTCATCTCTCTTTCTCACTCTTATCCTCTTTCTCATTCAATTTCTTTCTCTTTTTACGTCTTCATCCAAAATTTCATATAAAATTTAAATGGTGCTTTCATTAAAATGACTTTCATTTAATAAAATGAATACTGAATTTAAAAGGTACATGCACATCTCTTGCACGGGTTGTTGGAGAAGTGGACAGGCAATGTGAAAAGGGAAATTGGAGGGGATACCAGAGAAGCGCAGAGAGCAGCCAGCAGGGGTGTGGAAGAAGTAATTTCAGAGTAAGAGAAAGAGAGACAGAGACAGAGACAGAGACAGAGACAGAGACAGAGAGAGAGAGACAGAGAGAGATAGATAGAGAGAGAGAGAGATTTGAGGAAGGGATGAGAAGAAGTAGGATAGACTGTTTAGATCAGCGAAACTGAGAGAGGCAAAGAGAGGACATAAAGAGTGCGAGAGACTATTTAGATCAGAGAAAGTATCAGGAGGAACTGCGCAAACTGATTTTCATTCAATTTTCTCTTTATTGACATTCCTGAAATGGTGCAATGGCGCGTGAAGAGAGAAATAGACAAAGATAGATAGAGAGAACGAGAGTCATAGAGAAGGACGAGAGAGAGAGAGAGAAAGAGAAATAGAGAGAGCGAGAGAAAGAGAGAGAAAGAGAGAGGGAGAGAGATTGGAGAGAGGGAGAGAAAAGAGAGAGAGATTAGAGAGAGCGTGAGAGGCGAAATAATGGGGATGTAAGTTAAGGTTGGCGTGTGAGGGTGCCTCTCTCTCTCTATTGCTCCCAACCTGTACTACATATATCGTACATGAATGGATAGGAGTGGGGGGAGTTCAGCTGTTGCTGAAGTTTTCTTTAGGAATCAGGGGCATATAAACGGGAGGGGGAGAACAATTCTACGCAGATGTTTTAGAGAGAGAGAGAGAGAAAGAGAAATAGAAAGAGAGAGAGAGCGAGAGAGATAGAGAGCGAGAGATAGAGAGAAAAGGGGTAAGATACCTAATGCTGGATGAGATGAGGGTAGGGTCGAGTTGGTCTTTCAAATCCTATCTGATGTCAACAAATGATTACACTGTAAATCAAGGGTGGAGTGACCAATGGAAGTGAAGTTGAGCAGTGTATACACTAAAAGAGCGAAGTATGGAGAGAGAACAGAGAGAAAGAGAGGGAGAAAAGAGACTGAGAGAGAGAGAGAGGAGAAGGAGGAGGGGGAGAGGAAAGGTGGAGGGAGAGAGAAGATGGATAACAACAGAGGGTTCTCGAAATGGAGACGTGAGAGAAAAAGAGTGGCTGAAGGCGAGAACAGAGGAGGCGGAAAGACGCCCCAGGGGAATGAAATCAGCAAGCGCACCATGCATTCGAGAGTGAAACGGGTCTTTGCCAGAGGCAATTCGAAGAGGGAATCACGACGGAAGGAGAGAGCAGAGAAAGAGAGAAGAGAGAGAGAAGGAGGGAGGGAGAATGGAGACGGGAGAGGGTAAGAAGACACGTGCTGGCTACTGTTATGGTAAAAGGGGCATGGAATATAGAGTGTTGTGAAGAAAGAGAAAGAGAGAAAGAGAGAAAGAAAGAGAGAGGGATAGACAGAAAGAGAGAGAAAGAGAGCGAGAGAGGGTGAAAGAGAGAGCAAAGACGAAAGAAGAGGGAGGAGGTCGAGATTAGCCGAATGAATGTCTCGATGCAATAGCGAACGAACACTTGTGGCCGGGGAGGTGCACTTTCGGATTTGAGAGACAACGCTTCATTAGTAGTCGCTGCCTTTGAGAGATGCCGGCCAACATCCATTCTCACCCACTCCAATCTCTCTCTCTCTCTCTCTCTCTCTCTCGTCAAGTACTTCTCTGCCTTTTATTCATTCATGCTGTGTTCCCATCTGTCTCACTGCCCTTCCTAATCCTGCTATGTTTTCCTCTCTCACTCCCTGAAGAATAGTGCGAGACAGTAAGACTTGAGTGTGATATGTCTGAGAAACGGAAGAAAAGAGAAGAGTAGCCGCTTGTGAGAAGGACGAATACAGGTGAGATGAAGGACTCTACCAAGGGGACAGAAGAGAGAGAGAGAGAGAGAGAGAGAGAGAGAGATAATGAGAGGGAGAGAGTGAGAAAGAAATGGCGAGAGGGAAAAAAGAGTGAGAGAAGAGATGGGGGAATAATGTAGAATCAATTAAGGCGAAAATGAGAAGTACTGGATATTGTAGGAGTAAAAGAATATTAGAGAAGAGGAAAGATTGAACAGGCGAAGAATGGAAGAATGACGCAGTGTTAGTACGAATATTGTGCGATTTTTTACATATTACTTACAGCTGCAGTTGCAACCCTTGAGTCTCTCCCTTCATTCTCTTCCTGATCTGCCAGATTATGTGGTCTACAGTACACTGGCCACACCTAATTATAGAGATTGAGAGCAAAGTAAATCCGCGCACTTCGTGGTGTTGCCGACGCCGCAGGGCATCATTAGAATGAGAGCGAGCGAGAGAAAGAGAGAGAGAGAGAGAGAAAGAGAGAGAGAGAGAAAGGGAGGGAGAGAAAGAGTGTGTGTGTGAAAGAGAGAAAGGTGAGAGAAAACGGAAGAGAGAGAGAGAGAGAGAGAGGAGGAGGAGTAGTGGAGAAAGAAAGAAAAAGATTCGCCAGCTAAGCCACAATACACGTGTCTATGCACGATGCATCCGAGTGGACATGACGAATGTATGTACATAAATCGAATCTGGACTTGTGAAGCTATTCCTTTAGAAATGTCTTCTCCACGTGATCAGGAAGAGACTAAGAGACCAGCGAGTGGCAATCCATTCTACAGCCATCTTCAAGAGAAGATCAGCAATAGGAAAAGGCTGAGTCAGCCATCGAGGATATCGAAAAGAAGAGAAAGATAGATGGCAGAGGGAGAGAGCACTGAATCAGGCAGAGGGAATCAGCAGTATAGATAGATGGTTCTTGCAGTGTGTTTCGGCTACCAGAGAGGGTACGAGTAAGGGAGAGAGAGAAAAGTAGAGAGGGAGAGAGAAAGAGAGTAGAGTGAGAGGGAGGAGAGAGAGAAGCAAGAGAGGAGAGTAGAAGGCAGAGAGGAAAGGATGAGAGTGAGAAGCCAGATGATTCGTGAGTGTAAACTGGCCCAGCTGCACCCAAATGAGACTGCCACAGGGCATATCGACGTGGTGTACAGCCAGTACTGAAGAAAGGATTCGGAGGGGAGGGGAAGAGGGTAGAGGGGGGGGGGGTGATTGAAAAGAAGGAATCAAGCAGAAGAATGCCTCGGGCACAAAAGACACGGATCAGTGTGCTTCCTACCCTTTTAGAAGAGTCTGCAGAAGAAGAGGAAGAATCTCTCGAAAGAGTTAAGAAGAGGATGATTCCGACCAAATTGAATCGGAACTGCTTGAATGAAAAGTGTCAATCTGCTTGTGTCAATCAAGAACTGCATTGACTGACAATGAGAAATCTTGAAGGCATTTAAATTACACAATCGAAGAGATTCTTTAAAGTCTTTAAAGTATTTATCCGGTTGGTTCAAGGCATTTTTAATGGATGGTCGAGGGATCCAAGATGGGAGGACTTCGACGGTTCCGCGCCTGCCGGAATCTGACGAAGTTGTCGCAGATATCGAACAGACTATAATTTTAAAAAAGTAGATTGCATAGGAGGGGTTTTGCATAAAGAGAGTATATGGAGGTTTAGTGACAGAAAATGAATGAGAAAGGAATGAGAAGAGTGGAGGGAGAGAGGAGTGGGTGGGGGAGAGGGGAGGGAGTGACCCCAACAGCCAACGAGCTTGCTTCCATGGCAGAGATGGCCTATTCGCCATGCATAATTGATAGAACTATTTAAAATGAACAGAATAACAGAGAAGGCTAAGAATGGATTGCCCTAGACCGACAGAGAAACCGTATTAGGATGAAGACTGCAGGAAGAACAAATGTTGTTTGCAATGAGAAATGTTCTAGTGAGGCATTAAATCTCCCTTAATATTTCTGTCTGGAACTCACGTTCATTTCGTCGTTAGAGTGATCAAACAAGCTCTCATCACCTTCCATGCTCTCTCTCTCTCTCTCTTTTCCTAAGATTGCAAGCCAAACAATAAGCTAACTCTTGTTGTCCTATTAAAAAAACCATTTTCTATTCGTCTTTTATTTTCGTTTATTCTCTGTCACTCTCCTGAAATTTCTCTTATATTGTTAAACTTACAATTAGCTATGCAGATACATATGTATGTATGTATGTAACTCTACATTATTGCATATTCTCTCTCTCTTTCTCAGTCTCTCTTTCCCAACCTCTCTCTATCCCTCTTTCCTTCTTTCTCGCCTGCTCACTCCCTCCCACTGTTCCCATCACTCGCGCCTGCGTTATCTCCCTTTCTTTCACTCTCTCCCTCCTCTATTTTTTCTCTCTATTTCTCTCCTCTCTACACTCTATTTCTCCCCTCTACACTCTCCTCCAAATATCCTTCCCTCCACATATCATTAATCGGAATTATCCGATTTCACAAGAATCGAGCCTGGGGCGTGAGAAAATGAATACGAGGTGAGTCAAAAGAAGATGATAGAGTTAGAGAGAAGGAGAGTAAATGTAAGAGAGAGATAAGCAGAAATAAAAGAATGCAGTGAGAGAAAGAGAGACAGACAGACAGACGAGATAGAGAGAGAGAGAGAGAGCGAGAGAGAGAGAGAGAGAGAGAGCGAGAGAGAGAGAGGGAGAGAGAGAGAAGAGCAAGAAGAATGGAGATAAATGCGAGAGAAGTCACGAAAAAAGATACTCTTCCGAAATAGTAGCCTTCCATGACTTCCGTGCAAAAAAAGCTTCCCAAACAGCCTTGAAAGATTTCATTCACTCTTACTAAAATAAGAAATGAGATTCAGTCATACATAGATATGGATAGAGGGGAAAAGAAGGGAAGAAAAAAGAGAGAGAGAGTGAGATAGAGAACGAGGTCGAGATAGAGCGAGAGAGAGAGCGAGAGAAAGTTAGAAAGAGAGGGAGGGAGAGAGAAAGAGAGAGAAGAGTTATAAAGATCGCAGCTGCCAGTGGCAAGATCGCCTTCTCTGCGATTAAGGTGGCCCAAAGAATAGGTCGCCAAGCTAAGGTGAGAATGAGGGCAGACATAAGGGTGGAGAAAGAGAATGAAAAGGGCAGACTATGAGGTGAGAAGGAAGGGAAAGGGAGAGAGGGATGAGAAGAGGGAGATAGAGGAGGAGAGGGAGATGGAGGAGGGAGAGGGGAGGGGAGGGAGAGGGAGAGGGGAGGGGAGGGAGAGGGAGAGGGAGAGGGAGAGGGAGAGGGAGAGGAGAGGGAGAGGGAGAGGGAGAAAGGAGAGGGAGATGGAGAGGGAGAGGGAGAGGGAGAGGGAGTGGGAGTGGGAGAGATTGAGAGGGACAGGAAGTGGGAGCAAGAAGGGTGCGAGAGAGCATCATTCGCCACATACATATGCATAATTACTGAAAGAGGAAAGAGGATCTGGCTATTGATGATATGAGGGAAAGCATCAAGTCAGAAGGAAGTGTGGAGAGAAAAGAGAAAAAGACATGAGAGAGAAAGAGATAGCGAAAAAGAAAGATAGAAAGTGAGAGAGAGAGACCGAAAAAGAAAGATAGAAAGTGAGAGAGAGAGAGAGAGAGAACGGAAAGTGAGAAAGAGACGGACAGAGAAAGAATGACAGGGATGAGGACAAAGGTTTGGGAGGGAAAGTGAACATCAACTGATTTAGTAGAGTGAAACACTAGGAAAGGACAACCTCAATTTGCTGAGATCGAACCTTAATATAATGAATTGCTAGGAAATTTAGTTACCAGTGCCTTTTGAAGACAGGGATGGGAAGAGAGAAACAGTAGAAAAGAGGAAAGAGAGGGATATAGAACAGAGTGAAGAGAAATAGAGAGAGAGATGAGAGATGAGAGAACAAGAGAAGTAGAGGGAGAGAAAGAGAGAGAGAGAGAGAGAGATGAGAGAAAGAGAGAAGTAGAGAGAAGGAGAGAGAGAGAGGGGTTCGGAAAGACATAATGGAATGCATTCAACGCGCTGTCCATGCGGCATCACATGAAGTAGTACATGGAAGAAGGGCAAGAAGATAATGAGGAAAAGAGTTGAGAGGAGGAGAGTGGAAGAGAAGGCAGAGAAAGGGAAATGGCGATTCGTGCAAAAGGACCAGAGAAGTGAAGACTGGCCACAGCTAATGGCTGCACTCTCTTCTCTCTATTCATATGGATACCGTCAAGGTCGAGCACCTGCAGAAGAGAAAGAGAGAAACAAAGAAGAGGCAGAGATAAACGAGCAAAGAGGACGCAGAGATAAACGAAAGAAAGAGTGATTAGGTACTTTCTAGCACGAAATTT
>CALZFC010000121.1:0-30000 GCA_945643635.1 Allodiplogaster sudhausi
AGAGAGAGAGAGAGAGAGAGAGAGAGAGAGAGAGAGATTGAGAAGAGAGAATAAGGGAGAGAATGAAATGAGAGAGAGGAAAAAGGTGAAGGCGGAGAGGAAAACGAATAAGGAAGAGCCGCGTGGGAAACGGAAGAAAAAGAGATCGAGAGTAAGAAAAGAGAGAAAAGGATGCGCTCCGAGAATAAGGCGTTTCCAGCCTCACTGACTCATGTAACACGCTCGCGGCGATAGGAAGAGCAATAAAATACATCGAAGAAAGAGAAAGGAGAGAGAGACAGAAAGAGAGCGAGAGAAAGAGAGACCGAGAATGAGAGATAGACAAGAAAATAGAGAAAAAGGGAGAGTTGGACAGAGAGGGATGGGAGGACAGATTGTTCGATAAGAAAGAGGAGTACTACATATGTTTCTACGAGAAAAGAGTTCTTTTGGGGTCCTCGAAGGTCAGGAAAATGTTGTCAATTTTTCGTATATTTATCCCTTATAGTTTGCAATAATTGTAAAATATTTTCTTGTTCTTGTGAAGAAATTTTCATATCGAATTGAAAGATGCGATTGAATCAACGAAAATCGAAGCTTGACACTCGCAGATATCTCATGCACCTTTTCTATATGTCGTTGCTCTCTTTCTTTCTCTTTCTCTTCGCTGATAATTCGAAACTGAGAAGTGAGGAAGAAAGGGAGCGCGAGCGTGGCCTATTAACTGTTTCTTCCGTCTCTCCCTCACACTCTCTCCCACTCCCTCTCTCACTCTCTCTTCCACTCACTCTCTCACTCTCTCTTCCTCTCACTCTCTCTTCCACTCACTCTCTCCCACTCACTCTCTCACTCTTCATCGCTCTCTCTGCCTCTCTCACTACCTCTTACCCTCCGGTTCTCTCAGTAAATGACCCCTGCTGACCAAGCCCATGTCGCTGCAACTCCCAGACCCACTGCGAGCGAAGAACAAGAAGAAAATGGGCGTGGTCCTTCGCGCACTCTTCTTCAATCTCTTTCTCGCCTTTCTCCCTCTGTTCTCCTCTCCCTCTCTCTCTCTCTTCTCTCTCCTTCTCTTCCACTCTCTCTACTTGTCTACCTTTATCGCCCTCTCCTCCGCCAACTCTCCCCCCTCTCCGTCCTCTCTCCTCTGTTCTATCGAATCAATGCTCTTTCCATCTACGGGACTTCAATGCACATGTGTTGAGTCGTTTTGCATTTTCCTCTTCAGTTCCGAGTTCACTTTACTGGTTATTTGTGGCCTTTTGGTTCTCAACTGTCATAACTTGTAAATATCGTCTTTCAAATTGAGTTTCAGTAGTCAAGTCTTCTTCTTTGCTTTTCCACCCTTTCTCTCTCTCTCTCTCTCTCTCTCTCTCTCTCTCTCTCTCTCTTCCTCTCTCTCTTCCTCTCTCTCTCTCTCTCTTTTCCTCTCTCTCTTCCTCTCTCTCTCTCTCTCTCTCTCTCTCTTTTCAGAAATCTTTACTGGTAGTTTCCGGCCTTGCCGGAGGGAGTGAGTGTGGCGGAGTGTTCTAGCAGCAGAGATGAGTCCTCGCGAAGAGAGTGCCTCCCCTCTCCCTTCCTCTTCTCCCTTCACAATTCTAGGCATTCCTCCCGATTCCGACGACAACGCAATCAAAAAAGCGTCAGTGCATTTATTCAATTATCTTCTTCTCTTTCTTATATTTTATATTTGTTTTCCTTCCATTTCCCACTGCCCCAATCATTCTCACTCTAGCTCTCTCTCCCCTCTCTCCCTCTCTGCATCTCTCTCTCACTCTGTCTCTCGCTCTCTCTCCCTCTCTCTATCTCTCGCTCGCCCTCGCAACCACTCTCAGACTATCATTCATTCCTTTCTGGAAGTTGTTAATGTAATTCGCCAATGCACCATTGTAGTCAGTAGCTTCTGTTCCTTTATGATATTCCTTCGCAATTTCTGCCTTCTTCTATACGACGGATCCTTTCCTGCTTCCTGTTTCTCTCTTTCTCGTTTTCTCTTTTCCCTTTCTTTCTCTCAGATTCCCATGCACTTTCATCCATCAACATTGAAGTAAAGAGAGAGCGAACTCATATGAGAGTACTCCCGGGTATGGCAGCTCCTGAAATTCAGAGAAAGCGTGTACGGGAGTAGGTCCGACCGCTCTCTCTCTCTCTCTCTCTCTCTCTCTCTCTCTCTCTCTCTTTCTCTCTCTCTCGCTCTCTTTCTTTCTTTCTCTCTCTCTCTCTCTCTCTCTCTTCCTCTTCATCGCACTCCCCCTCTATATCTCTCTATCTCTCTCTCTCTCGCTCTCTCTATCTCTTCTCCCTTTCTCCCCCTCTCTATCTCTCTCGCTCTCTGTCTCGTTCTTCTTATACCCTCGTCCTCTCCTGACTCGTTTGCCAGGCAAACTTGCATTGCTGCATGTGTATGCTCGACTTGATCTCGATTCTTCCTTTCACGGCTAATAGTATGCTTTGCTTAACTGGCATCACTTTTTAAGCACTGAAATGGTTCCCTCTGCATTGGGGAGATTTTGCGCTGTCCTCTTCATTTGATTTAAATTCATTGCATCCTTTCTTTCTATACACTCTCTCACTCTCTGCCTTCAAGGACAAGGGTTCCATCCACACAACGGAATCTACCAGTGCTCTCAGCATGATGTGAGTGATGGCAGAAAGGGAGAGAGTGGAAGATAGAGAGGGTCAAAGAGAGAGAGAGAGAAGAGAGTGAAGGAGAGAGAGTGGAATATAGAGAGGGTAAAAGAGAAAAAGAAGAGAGTACAAGAGAGAGAGATGGAGTGATTAGTTTCCACTCCTTTCCTACTGGCTCGCCACTTGCTTGTGCCAGCTGCTATACACAATTCGTGCCATTGCACATCAAGCGAGTAGAGAGAGTGAACAAGCTGCTTGCTTCATCGGTCATTCATCTCCCTCTCTTTCTCTCTCTCTCTCTCTCTCTCTCTCTCTCTCTCTCTCTCTGTCCTCTCTCTATTCTCTTACTCTCTCCTCCCTTTCTCTCTCTTTCTCTCTCGTCTCTCTCTCCCTAGACTTCCTCTCTGCACTGCCCATTACACTTCCACTATTGTCTTGTACCGGTCAACTAATCACAAGACTTCAGCACTTTTTCTGTTTCTCCGTCCACTTCAGTTCTCCCTTGTGACTCCATGTTCATCTGTGAAAGGACTAGAGGAGGGTGATGTGATGAGAGGGAGAGCGAGGGAGAGGCAGAGAGAGAGAGAGAGAGAGAGAGAGAGAGAGAGAAGGAGAGAGGGAGATGTTCAGCAACGGCCCTCCAGGCAATTCATTGATTCACTGTCGTGTCTCGGGCGGTCAGCTGGTGGTGAGATCAAGTGGATCTGGTCACACGCTGCTTCTTAAAGGAGGTCCAAGTCGAATAAATAGTGTCTTGTTTTTTTTCGCCTTATTTGGTCGGGTCATGCTAGAAACTTCGATTGCAAGTGTCCCGAAGTCACAAAAACCTTCATGCCCTGAGGAAATTAACACTGTTTTCTACTTTGAATTCCCAAATATTTTATTGTCCCGCCATTTTCAAAAATTTTCAACAGAGCAACACTGCGGCCGCTAGTGCCAACCGTGTCATGCCCATTAATTGCATACATATGGTGCGCGCAACCAACATTGGCCGGGTTTTTCTTAACACGTAGGCTCACCTGGCAGTGGTGCAAACCACAAGTTTCTGGGGAGAGAGGCAAGGGGCAGTAGCACCATTTCTGTTCATTCTTTACTCCGTTCTTTTTATCATTCCGTCCAAATCCGTCAGGGACTTCGTGGTAGGAGTTTTTCCCTTAAGGCCTCCTTTAACTTCTCTTCTCGTCTCTTCTTACTCTCTTACTCTCTCTCTCTCTCACTTTCTTCACTTAATATCTCTCTGTTCATTCTCTCTGTCTCCCTGTCTCTCGCTTTGTTATTCGAACCACAACCAATGTCACCAATTCGAGAATGTAGTTCTGTTCTTCTTGCGCTCAACGGCAGTATAATCGGGAGCCGTCTTAAACACAAGAAGAACTTGAATGGTGGTATGACATTTTCTACCGGAACGAGAGAAAAGAGCCAATTCTAGGAATTAAAGAGGCAATGAAGAAATTCGTGTATAGGGGTGTGGCTGATTCCGTTCACTGAAATTGTTGATATGAAACCTGTTTCTGTGTTTCTGCATTTTTATCTAAGAAAAACAATACACACATAGCAAAATGATAAGAATTTAGTATATTTGGATGAGCTAAAACCCCTGCCGTTCTACTTGCAATGAAATGGGAAAGAGTTGTTACAATATCAAGTTTGCTTGTCACATCGCTCTGAATACGATTAGAAAAGGAAGAAAAGATGATGTGAAGTGCCATGTAAACCTTCTCGATTCATGTGCTGGAGGGGAGCAATGAGACAAAGAGCTCATTCGCATTCTCAATCTCTTTCCTTTCTTGGCTCTTCTTCTGCACTCTCTCGTTCTAACACTCTTTCTCGTCCTCTTCTGCACTCTCTCGTTCTAACACTCTTTCTCGCCCTCTTCTGCACTCTCTCGTTCTAACACCCTTTCTCGCCCTTTTCTGCACTCTCTCGTTCTAACACTCTTTCTCGCCCTCTTCTGCACTCTCTCGTTCTAACACTCTTTCTCGCCCTCTTCTGCACTCTCTCGTTCTAACACTCTTTCTCGCCCTCTTCTGCACTCTCTCGTTCTAACACTCTTTCTCGCCCTCTTCTGCACTCTCTCGTTCTAACACTCTTTCTCGCCCTCTTCTGCACTCTCTCGTTCTTAGACTCTTTCTCGCCCTCTTCTGCACTCTCTCGTTCTTAGACTCTTTCTTGCATTCTAGCCTTAGTTGGATAAGATCAGTAAGACAAAATAACTAGACGATTTCAGATATCGCAAGCTTGCTCTGCAATGGCATCCGGACAAGCACACAGAAGAGAAAGAGAAGGAGCGGGCGGAGAGGAAGTTCAAGAGGATCGCCCATGCATACGAGCTGCTCTGCAATAGTCAGTTCTCCCCCTCTCATACAGTGGAATGACCAATGAATGCAGAGAGCAAGAGAAGAGAGACGGAGCAGGCTGAAGGACGTCGTCGGCCTCGCTTCTCCCACCCGGACAACCTCTTCCGATCCCCCTTCGATGTCTTCCGAGATTTCTTCGGAGGACGCGACCCATTCGCTGTCAGCTTCTTATTCCATTCTTTCGAAATCTTCCATTCTTTCTTCCTTGAAGTAAAATTCAGGACATCTTCTACGACGATGCGTTCACTTCATTCCCATCGGATTCCTTCTTCTTCTCCAGTAAGTTCTATTCACATCTTATCATGCAAAAAGTTCCTGGAACAAAGTAAATTTTGGCAATCCAAAAATGTGATCGTCAGAGCATCAACAAGACGCTGCCAGCCGACTTCATATCTTCTTCGATGAAAGGAACAAACAAAAGAACGAAAACGAATGGTACACTTTTTATTCTCTTTCTTTTATTCATTTAGGATGAAAAAGACAAAATAAGTATTAAGAAACAAGGCAGTTTAGAAACGGAATCTGTAGTGTATTCGCAGGCATATGTAATATACCGAAGAGTGTGAGATGGGAGAGCGAGAGAGTCAGAGAGAAATTAGAAAAGAGGAAAGCAAGAGGAACATCAAACAATACGACCAAGAAGCAGATCATCTCTAGTACAAATGTACAAGAGGGGTTTCGGGTGCCAAAGGCCGAATTGTGTAGTGGGATATATATATATATATATATATATATATATATATATATATATATAATATATATATATATATATATATAATATATATATATATAGAGAGAGAGAGAGAGAGAGAGAGAGAGAGAGAGAGAGAGAGAGAGAGAGAGAGAGAGAGAGAGAGATAAAGCTCGGTACTACTGAGTGAGGGAAAAGCATTGCGGGTGGATGTCTTACACGAACCAATTTGGCAGCCAATTCTCGACTGTGATCCGTTTCTCGTCTGCTAAGTCCCCGGGGGAGAACGCTTCGTCAACGAAGACAACGACCACGACTAAGCTCATCGATGGGAAGAAGATTGTCACCAAAAGGACTGAGGATAAGGAAAAAGTTTGTTGCCTTCTCATCATTCTCCTTTAGAGTCATCGTTGAAATTTATTGGCAATTTCAGGAGACAATTGAAATTCTCGAGAACGGGGAGTTGATATCACGGGTTGTGAATGCACTGAACTCACCGAAGAAACCTACGAGTGTGGCCCCTGCAGAGAACTCACCGGCGGTCTCCCCGGCTACAGTGTCTCTCCCCTCTCCCGCCTCTCTCACTTCTGCCTCTCTCCCCTCTCCCGCCTCTCTCACTTCTGCCTCTCTCCCCTCTCCTGCCTCTCTCACTTCTGCCTCTATCCTCTCTCCCGCCTCTCTCACTTCTGCCTCTTTCCCTCCTTCCGCCTCTCTCTCTTCTCCCCTCACTGCCTCCTCGAATTAGCCATGTTCTTTCATTCTTCCTCGCACTTTCCTTCTTGTTTCTCCTTAGCCATGCTGCTTTCTTTTCCTCCCTTAATCACTAACCAAAGTGTTCTCATTAGAGCAGAACAGATCGAATAGAAGCCACTGTTAATTCTAGTCCAATGGAACCAGCTTCCAAACATTTACAGAGTTGTCTGAAAACGCATATTCATTCATTCTTATGCATAATAATGGCTTGGAGAAAGTTGAGACATCTCAACTGAGAATCTCATGGAAATACCAGAAACGATGTGGAAAAAGCACTGCCGTCCTTTGTATCCCTTTCATTCTCTTTTTTCGCCCTGACACTCCTGATTCCGCGTGTTCTTTCTCCTTCTTTCTTTGGTGCATATGTTAATGAGTTCTTTCGACCAATCATCTCTTTCCGCTTTTCTTTCTCTTTTTCGCTTCATGGATGCGCCAAGTTCTTTTTCTATGTATTTATCTACTCATAATGAGCGTATTAATTGAAATGGAGAAATGAATTCTTGAATTCTGTGCTGTCTACAAATGCTCACAAAGATCAGTAGTAGAACGAAGAATAGAATGGTTGTAGTGGAGTGAGAAGGCATAACTGGAAGATAGTACAGAAGACACTATAATAACTGAATAAATAACTGAATAAACACAATATAAATGTTGTTTATTGTCAGGGAGACATAAAAAAATTTTAAACGTATTTTGTCTTTACGCTAAATGCATCCGAAAATCTTGATGAATACTGTATGCTATCCTGGAATGTAGCCAGCAAATTTATTAATAGAAAACTGTATTGTTGATTACCATTCCAAGAGGTGGGCCGGCACCATCTTGGCATGTTGCCAGTTTTTTGAATAGGGAAACCTCTTGAAGAGGTGTATTGTATACGGTAGGTGTCTCGTATAAGGGCGTCTCTTTTGGGGAGACGCTTCATTCTACGATTAAGTCGTGAAGAGTGTGGTATGTTTAATGTTTCGTTTAAAGCTTATTTTACGTTTGTGGCTTCATCCGCGTAAGGCGGTTCCAGTTTAATTGGTTTTCCACTTTATTAATCCTTCTCGTTTAAGGGTTATTTGTTTTACCTTAATTGCAGTTTCGTTTGCGTTTTCGTGCGATCAAGAGGTATGCGACTGGATAAAGGCGTCATGCTGGGCGGCTGATTTAACAGCGGCCCGATGCCTCCGGAGCCTCGCTAGTTTCGGACGGAGCCGTGCGATGTTTCGCTGCTTTGGATGGAGGCTTCCTATGCTGAGAGCGATGGACAAGGTTTGTTTTTCGAGTTCTACCTGTCGAGGTAGCAGTTATTGTCGCTTACTGTTTCTATTTGTCTGTACCCACTGCTCTCAGAGGAGACTTGGGTTACCCCTCACTGGGCTCAGTTGAGACTTGGGGGAGGGGATTCCTCAGCCGGGAATCCCCAATGACACCTTCCCCCGTTGGGGAAAGGGATTCCTCAGCCTGGAATCCCCATTGACACCCTTCCACCGATGGAGAGTGGGATTCCTCAGTCGGAAAGTAATATTTTCTCCCTCCAGTGGAGAGATTTACCGTCAACAGATTGACCTAGTAGCACCCCATCCTCAGATGGGTGAGGATTCCTCACTCGGGAATCCCTAGTATTCAGATGCTAGATTATTACCTCAGAAAATAATTCAAGGTCACCTCCGCAGATAGGTGTGAGGATTCCTTATTCGGGCATTCCCACTTGCCCCCGCCAGATGGGTTTCCTCAAACCAAAAATCAATTGTTGCATCATGCAATTATCGGTTTAGGCGGGTATTTTGTAAGACTTGAAGGTCATATCGGTCTTTCTTCGGCTAAGAGTAGACGAGCACGCTTTTGAGAGAATTTTGGGTTATTGTTGTAACAACAAGTTGACTAAATAGTCTGAAAATTACCGGGCAGATTCCAATTTCTGCTCATATGTTTATGCTACAAGTCTACATTTGACTTATTTTGCCTTTTTCAAGTAACGTTCTTGCAGGCGGTCTTCACCGTATCCAAGGACAACTCGCAGCGAGTGGACACGCGCCACCCGGTTGGCAGAGCTCTCCTCTGGATGGGTAAGTGGTTTGATTCCGCAAACGGAAATCAGCAGTGGGGCTAGGTAACTTACCACGGGTATTGTTGTAGCGGACATCTTTTTGGCACTGAGTATATGGTCACCTTTGGACAGAACATTGGACTAAGTATACTGAATATTAACTGGCAGATAACAGTTTCGCCTCATAGGAGTGGGGTAGACGTTCTACCTGTGATCTAACTGCCTCGGTTCTTAGTAATATTGTTTGCAGTGTGCTAGTGGCCTGGCCTTCTCTGGACCTGGGACGAATAGCCAAAGAAGCTCATCCCCGGTGTCAGCATACACAGGTGTAAATCTTTGGATACCCCGGTTTTCTGTCTGAAAGTATTCCGGATACTAGGATTAATCTGCTTCTCGGTCTGTGTACCGGTTGCCAGAGCGCAACGGTCCTCTTTAATACATTCGTATTTTATTAAGTGGCAGAATGAATGCTTAGTTTTCAAGTTAAGTTGGTTGCAGGGAAAGAAGAACGTGTACTTCTCTTGGTGGTCGGGACTCGGGCACGCATGTCTACATTTTTCTGGGCGGGCTGACAACGCCTTCAGCAGGGATCTGAGCAAGCTGTTCTCCTTTGTCATCATCTCGCAGTTCCGAGTCCTTTGGAAGGCCTCCGGAGACGAGAAAAAATCTGCGTCTCACAATCAGTCTATCAGAACCAAACGGCCCTCCTTAGGGCCATAATCGTGGTATTTAAGTGCTGAGAGCACTGCATAAAGTTTTGCATATGTTGTTGAGCCCGTAGATACAAGGGAGGGTGAGACGTCGAAGATACACATAGAAAGGTTACATGGTAATTTCTTGAAGTACATTCCCCATTACGAATTGCTAAGTTACATAAGAACTGCAGAGTAAGCACAAGGTTTAGGAGTCATTCCAGAGTCCTGGTTAGGATTCGTAAATTAGAGCGAAATACGGCTTCGTACTAGAGCCACCTAGCTGGGACACCGTATCCACAGTGGGCAGGATCCACTTCAGAAGTGCGGAAGAAGGCGTATACGAGACAGCGAGACAGAGATAGAGAAGTTGAATTTCCGCAGGGATGTCAATCGTCCTGCTACTGCTGATTACTGTTTACTGGCCGAAGGTTATTGAGGCTCTTACAGAACCTGCTACCAAGGGCAGTGACTTCTGGGTGCACTGAGGTGCACAATTCCCTCATCAGCATCTAAAAGGCCTACTTTCGACATTCTATTCTCGACCCAGTTGGAGTTCCTATGTCGATAAAGTTTTACTATTGTGTGTGGTGTAAGGTACACATTCGGAAGGGTAATCGTGGTTATGTGGGAGTTAGACGACCATATAATTGTTGATTACCATTCCGGAGGTGGGCCGGCACCATCTTGGCATGTTGCCAGTTTTTTGAATAGGGAAACCTCTTGAAGAGGTGTATTGTATACGGTAGGTGTCTCGTATAAGGGCGTCTCTTTTGGGGAGACGCTTCATTCTACGATTAAGTCGTGAAGAGGGATCCCACCCTCCCTCCCTTACAGTAATTCCAGTGGTGGACCTCTACAACAGTCGGTTAGTAGTAAGAAATAAGTTTCCGGGAGCACGGATTACTGTAGGACCCGATCATGAGTATGGTAGTCAGAGGATAGAGATAAGTACAACTTCTCGTAAGGGCTCCTCTACTTCGAAGAGGGCGGTTCGTGTGGCCTCTAGGCCTACGCTAGGTTTTCAGCTTTTTCAGAGTCTCCTGCCCCTTCCCATTTCAGACTAATAAATTCTGCATTTTCAGGACTGTTCAGTTCCCATTTTTGTAGCATGTCATTCCTTTGTTTGTCATGCCATTTGTTACCACATTCTCGACCCAGTTGGAGTTCCTGTCGATAAAGTTTTACTATTGTGTGTGGTGTAAGGTACACATTCGGAAGGGTAATCGTGGTTATGTGGGAGTTAGACGACCATATAATTGATGATTACCATCATCACCAAGTGGACTGTGAAATAGGCAGGGTGTGGGGAGTAGTGAAGATGGTTTTGAATGTTGATGTGCAAGTTGGCCGGGTACGGTAGCAGTTGAGCAAAGGGTTGTAGAGGAGGGAGAAGACATTTCTACGATCGCTGATCGTAGAGTGTTGGTGACTTCGTTTTTGAAGGTGTTTGCCATAGTTTTTTTTTTCAGGAGTTGTTTGTTGAAGAATTGGTTGGTTGTGTTAGTTTCTAACACTTACATTTAGAATTGCTAGTTTGTCTGCATGGCGGTTTTCTACGGTTTTAATTCCAGGATATCTGATGAGCGGATCTAAGTTTGGCGGCCGTTCGGCTCAAGAGCCAGCGGAGTTAGAGCCAGATGTATGGTTGCAGTCTACCCGAGTAGCGCTCCTTCCTGTCCGCTCGGAGAGGAGCCACGAGTCTCCGTAAAAAGGTAGTTTTTTGTTGCATTGACCGTAGGGTCAACCCCCCACAACCAGAGCTGGTTGCCCTCCCTCATGGGGAGGAAGACGGGTCCTCATGGGACCCGTTTGTCCGTTTGCAGTCCCTTGATGAGGGGCTGTAAGCTAGTGTGGTAAGAGACGGGTCCTCATGGGACCCGTATCCGTTTGCACTCCCTTGATGAGGGACTGTAAACTAGTGAGTAGTTCGGCCAGTTAAAGGTGGTTTTAACGCCGTTCTGTTTGCAGTGATGCGGTTTCACGTGAGGCCGATGGCTGAAGCGGTCTCCGGGCGGGAGCAGGCGGAGAGGAGCGCTGGGTCAAGAGGAGCCTGGTTAGTAAGCTGTCACCCTTCCACAGTTTGGATTCAGACCCGGTTACCTTCTCCTGTATGAGTAACCGGGTAGTTAGTGTGAGGCCTTTTCTTTTCGGGGTGTTTTCGGCCCTCTTAAGGGACCCCTAATCGTTAAAATTCAACTCTATCAGTTGGGATTTATAGTCGATCGGTTTGCAGTGGGGCGGATTCCCGCTAGCCCTTGCTGAAGCGCTACCGAGCGGGAGCAGGCGGAGAGGCTCGTCGAGTGAAGAGGAGCCTGGTTAGTATACGTGTTATGGGCTACTCCTCCATACATAAGAGAGTAGTGTCACAGCAGGTAGTTTCGTAAGGGTCGGGGACCTCGCTTCCTCACTAAGTTACCAGACCCGTTCCTTTTTTTCATGAATGAGGGACCTGGTTGTTAGTAGGAATATTGTTTCTTCCCTAGAGGGGATTCGGCCCTCCTACGGGGTCCTCTAATTGTTAAGAATTCAACTCTATCAGTTGAGAGTAAATTTATGGTCGATCGAATTGCAGTTTCCGAGAAAGAGTGAGGCTGATGGCAGAAGAGCGCTCCGGGCGCATATAAGGCGGAGTCTCTCCACCATCTGAAGAGGATCTGGGTTAGTAGAGGGACAAGTTAAAGGCTTAGTGCCCACATTTACTTGGCGTGAATAAGTAAGTTCAGATATCAGTGAGGTTGTTCTACCTATGGGCTTGAGACCTCAAGTAGTGCCCATACTTTTGGCTGTTTATGGTTCAGTCCTTAGGAGTCAATGCGGCATTTTCCTTCCTCCCCCAGAGGTGAGCTCAGGGTATCAGTTAAGACCCCCTCCAGTTTGCGATGCAAATGGACATCCGGGTAATGTTGTCGAAAACTCTGAATTAGATTCAAGTAGCTGAGCAAAGGCAAGATAAACAGTTATTGTTTCACTGTCCAGCCATGGCTCAAAGGGAAATAACATAGCTGATGTTTTCTTCCCTCAGGTGGAAAATTCGGGTTCACAAGTGCAACCCACATTCGTGTCGTAATAATGACAGTCAGAATCGAGATATTTCAGTTTGGAAATTAAATCGATAGTTATAGTGAGAGGTGTTGCCATAAAGGACTTGGTCAGTTAAGTGGTTTTTTAACTGTATATATCTTGCAGTTGATTCGGACGGTGCGAGCGGCATGATGTCTCTCCCTCCTGGACAGAGCGGAGAAGGCGGACTCGTAGCAGGAGGCCCTCTACTCCATCCAGAAGCTGGAGCAGAGAGGAGCAATCAGGAAGGAAACCGTTCCACCCGCTCTACCAGTAGACACAGGAGAGATGAAGGGATCAGGTCAGACACGGCCTTTTTCACAGTTTGTTAAAAGGGTTCTGGACCACTCCGGAGGTTAACCTGGAAACTTAGAAGAAGTAATAGGCAGTCAAGTTTCTTCCTGGGCGGGCCAATTAGCAGGCGTTTAGCGGTGGAGGCCATGGGGCAAAGACAGACTAGGTATGTCCTGGGAAGTAGAGTTACTTGCCCACGGATCTCTGGGCCGTGTAGAGGGAAAGCGGGGATATTTACTTGGCCTTCTCCTTGAAGAGTAGATTTCTCGGTGTCTCAAGGGCACAAGCTGCTGCCCTACCATCTCTAAGTGTCGGGTTTTCTCCTCCATTCTCATCTTCACAAAGGGGACTTTCGTTTTTCTACCGGACCAGGTCGTGTCCTATTCGATAAAGTTCTTTATCTTATGGTAGTTTGAACGGGACACTGGTGAGGGGGTAATCTGGGTTATATGGGAGGGACGACCATATAATTGATGATTACCATCATCACCAAGTGGACTGTGAAATAGGCAGGGTGTGGGGAGTAGTGAAGATGGTTTTGAATGTTGATGTGCAAGTTGGCCGGGTACGGTAGCAGTTGAGCAAAGGGTTGTAGAGGAGGGAGAAGACATTTCTACGATCGCTGGTCGTAGAGTGTTGGGTCCCACCCACCCACCCTGAGTGTACTGTTTTCATTTTCCAGGTTGTGTCGGGATTAGAGGCGGTGGAGAGAGTGGCTACGACGTGGAGGTTCATCGCCGGCTCGGTCATGTCGGCCCCTCACGCCCTCTCCCTCCTCCCATCTACCTTCTCTCTCTCTCTCCCTCTCTCTCTCTCTCTCTTTCTCGAGGATTGGGCGGCTTCAGGTTTCTAAGGGTTGGACGTCCAACCTCTCCCTTTTCCCCCTCATCCTCTTCTCTCTCTCTCCCCCTCTCTCTCTCTCTCTCTCTCTCTCCCACTCCTCACATCGGCCCCTATCACAAGGCCCCTCAACGCCGCGAGGCCACGCGGATCTTCATACATCCTCAACTCCTCCCACATGCCGCTATCCACTCCCCATTGCTGCTCGCTCATGTGCTTTTTGTATTTTGCTCTGCCATGCATTGCAAGTTTGTTGTCACCGCGCTCTACCGGACCAGG
Source organism: Allodiplogaster sudhausi (assembly GCA_945643635.1). NCBI lineage: Eukaryota > Metazoa > Nematoda > Chromadorea > Rhabditida > Diplogasteridae > Allodiplogaster > Allodiplogaster sudhausi. The sequence goes on from CALZFC010000121.1 coordinate 13,612, forward strand.
TCGTGTCCTATTCGATAAAGTTCTTTATCTTATGGTAGTTTGAACGGGACACTGGTGAGGGGGTAATCTGGGTTATATGGGAGGGACGACCATATAATTGCCCTTCGTTTGCAAGTCGTTGTCGTGCTCTTGTTTTTTTTGCTTCGAAAGGTTGTTTCTTTTCAGTTCTAATGTCAGAGAGCTCTGCTACGGGTGATAGTGATGACTTTTTCGGGATTGAATACCTGGAAAAGACAACTCTGCCACCACATCATATGGAGACAAGAAGCTCCGCCGAAAGAGTTACCTCGAATGAATTAACTGAGCAAGATCTTCAAGCAATGGATGGCACGTCATTTCTGGATGCAACATTCTTCCCTGAAGTTTCTTCACAGCAATCGCAGTCAAAAGACTGCGCAACCGAATACGAGTCCGAGAACTTCCTGGAACAACAATTTATTCGACGAGGCGGCGAGTTCAGGTAATCATCCTTTTGTTCACGGGCTCGTCTCTTGGTGCTCTCTTTTAGAATAAGAAGGAAGCAGTGATGATAACAAATTGATATTCAGTTTTCAACTTCCATATCGTTCACATTCAGTGACCGGACGAATTCGGCGAAGGAAAAAGTTCGTACTCAAAATGCCGTGGATGTTGTAGTTGAGGACCGCCCAGCAAGCCAAGCTAGTCACGGATTGCAAGAGATTCGAGATCAGTTCGACCCTTTGTGGAAGTTATCGGAAGAAGAACTCGTAGATGCTCTTTGCCAACGAGTTGTCTTTCAAGATGGTTAGAATCATTCGATTTCCTTGACTGCAGCAATAAGTGTCACACCCGATAAGGATTGAATGGAGTTTAGCCGATCTGTTGGCCCTTGAGAAGCCGGCCTTCGTTGCATATTCGGGAGGACCCTCCCATCGCCCCCAAGTGGACCGTCTGCTCCAGTCTCTGAAGCAGCGACTAGCCCCTCGCTGCGAGAGACTTCTTCTCATTCGTTCCGTCGATCGAATGTGCTCCGGCATTCTTCTCTTTGCCACGCCTGTCTACAATCTTTTTCACCACCCAAACAAATCGCCCTACCATCTCTTGCCTTTTTATGGTTGTTTTGAATAGGACCACTCATTTTTTGATTTTTTTTTTAAATCCGTGTGGCTTTGAGCTTTTTTTCCGATTTAGTTCGCAGCTTGCAAAAGATGAGATGGAAAAGAAGATGAAGCGGGGCGATGTCATGATTTGGAATGAATGCATCGTCAGGGGAAAACCGGCTGCGCAGGCCACACTCATCAACACTCCTCTTGTCAAGACTACGAAGGGCAGGGATATCAAGGTATGGTGTGTAGGGTATTGCAGTGAAAAGGGAAGGTGCTGTAGAAGAGAGTGAAGGCTACTGTGGATTAGAATGAAGGTACTGTGTGGGGGGGAAGTGAAGGTATTTGAGGGAAAAGTGAGGGTGAGGGGTACTGTAGAGGAGAGTGAAGGTTACTGTAGAGGAAAGTGAAGAGTAGTGTAGCAAGAATGACTGGTAGGTTCGTGCAACGAGGGAAGGCGAGCGGCGCGGGGTTCAGAGAGTGTCTACGAAAGTGACTTTGATCGCTTCGAATGGCCATTCTTCTCATGTCGGAGTCGTCACTTCTAAAGGTTGCTCTCATATTTGTTCTCACTCTCTAATTGTAATGTGTTGAGAAGTGCCTCACCAGACAAGGAGTCATCTTTCTCTTCTAAACATCCCAGTTATTGGAGACAACAAATACGGAGGGAAGAAAGGAATGCCTATGCGATATCCCACTCAGGTTCTCTCTCTCTCTCTCTCTCTCTCTCTCTCTCTACCACTTTCTTTTCTTCATCCTTTCACTCGTTTCCTTCAACCATTGCAGTTCCTGAATGACCTCGAACTCTCTCGGAATCAAGCTTCTCGCTTGCCTATCTTCCTTCATGCCAAACAAGTTCCGGGAATCTTTTCATTGTTCATGATGGGATTGATTGAATGTGTTTGATCCTTGAGATGCGTATCCCTTCGCTGATGAAAGGACAGCCAGCAATCTCGATTCAGGCCCCGTTGCCCGGTCACTTCTTCTTTGTCCTCAAGAAGCTTTCCTTGCTCAAACGATGAATCTGTTTCATTTCCTATTTGCTAGTTTAATAAAGATAGTAAAATATGAATTTATTGAAAGATTGTTGAAGATTTCATGATATTTTGGTTGCCGAACCAGTGGAATACCTAATGTACGATGAAATTGAGATTATATATCTATGCAGATGGGCGGGCGTCGTCATCCCTTCGTTGTAAGAGTTGAGAATGAGAGTGAAGAAGGAGAGAAGGAGCTCCGTCTGAAGTGCGCCCCGAGACTGCTTCCTTCCCTCCTCTCCGCCCTCTCCATTCCTTGCCATCCACTCCATCTTCATTTACAGCAATCAGCCATTCATTCTCGAGCTAGTTATTCCGGAATTAACTGTAGGGTTATGTATGTAAGGAATAGAATGAAGTGAGCTGGAGAAAAGGAAATGACTTTTCCAGGTGGTGACATACCGTATCCGCACAATTGGAGGAACCTTACCATGCGAGCCAATATGTCATGCCTGGTTTGTTTTCTTACTCCGTGTTAATTGAAAAGATGATGGAGTACAGGGAAAGGCGGATTCTGTCGTTGTTGCTGAAGTACTTGGAGTTGGAGAAGGCAATGTGGAATCTGTCGACCCTGGGGGAGCGTACTCTGCCATGGGAGATTACCACATATCTTTCGTCAGTATCAGCCTTCTCATCTTCTTCAACTCTAGCTTGACTCTCTTTAAAGGCGGAGACAGCCGAGTCTATTTCCTACCGCCAGTTGTGGATCTGCCGTGACTTGGGTGACCCTGTGAGCGAGGCTCGCTGTCTTCTGTACCTCGCCATCGCAATGGCACAGCGTGGCCAGCACGAGCAGTCTTCCCTTCTCCTGAGGTTACTCTCTTGATCTCTCGAGAAGCATCCAATCTCCTTGAGGTGGGTGATGCGGCGGGCGGGCCAGTTGAAGTCTTCGTTTCTAGCCAGATGCGCAATGGGCTCATCTTTCAAGATCAGTTCGATTCTCCTCGACAGGAAGAAGTCAATGAATCCGCAGCAGTTGTAACCATTGTTGTTGTTCATTCATGTACTCTACGGGTTATCGTCTGTGTTTATAGAATTAATGAAGAGTTTTTACAACTGTGCTTGCTGTTTAGCCTGGTTGTTATCCTGCAGTGTACCGCTTACTGAGAGAAAGGCCTCTTTGATATGAGGCTGCTTGGAGATGGACAATAGCCTGGCGGGGAAGGGGGAGACTCGAAGGAAGCAGCGCTTCGTACCATGGGAACCGTGGAAGGCGGCGGCGTCTCCCGACAAGAAGGGCCTTCCTGAACCCCCTCCACAGCTGCCTCCTCTCATTCCTTACTCACGTACCTCCGACCAACTCTGCGAGGAGGGCACTGCGAGGACAATACTCAGGGACGGGCGGAAGGATCGACTGCTGGCAGAGGCATCTCCCTCAGAGGCAGAGCAGACGCTCCAGACTGAGGTCTCCATTCTCAGACAAGAGTTGAGGGCGCAGACCGAGCGGGCCGCTCAGCTGGAGAGACTCGTCTCCGCAACTCTCGACGACGACCTCCTCTGCCATGTCAAGGCACTCGCAGACGACAAGAGAACTCTCGCCTCTGCCATCGACAAGTACAGCAAAGAGGTTGGAGGAATGCGAGAGAGGAGGATAGCATCCCTCTTGCTTATCAGCTGGCAAGAGACGAGGACGAAGTGGAGGAGCTGCGGCTGGAGAAACAAGTGTTGGGGACGAAGCTGATAGCCATGGCAGTACGGGTGGACGAGGAGGGAGTGCGTGCCGAGAGGGCACTTGCCGTGGCCCGCTCTGCTCAGAGGATCCTGGCAGAAGCCGCCCCTCTTCTGCCTCCTGGTTGGTCCCCTCTACCCTTGGCTTTCCTTCCCTCTTCTCTTCCGGATTGGTCCCCTCTTCTCCTCCTCCGAGTTGTTCCCCTCCCTCTGCAGCTCTTCGTGGCCGTGCCCTTGACATCTCCTCCCGCTCTCTCTCTCCTCTCTTCGGCCGCTCTCCCTGCGATGAACGAGTGCTGAGAAGGGTCGCCAACTTTTCCAATCTCACCATCGGCTGCTGCAAAAGATGCGCCGGTCGTGAGATCTATCTGCTTTAGATAATTTTTTTCTCTCCTTTCTTAACTTATTCGCTTTCTACTACTAACAGTACTTATTAACAGAGATTGTGCATGACTTATCCCGCTAAATCTTAACTGCAAGGGTCTGTGATAGGCGTTGGGTTGTGCTGATGAAACCATACAATGGTTTGGTTACGGTTATTGGATTAAGTTGCGTTTGAATATGTTCAGTGTACCCACAAAAGTCTTTACCAGTGTCTCATAACAAATAAAACAAAGAAAACAATGATAATTTTTCGTTGGCAGTTGTAAGATCTTCACGACAAGGATGGATGCCATCCCAGATGGTGGAGCACGAAGAGCAGAGAGTTGCCTAGACCCTGTAAGGCATTCAATGTAAAAGGGAACGATTGTGAAAGAGGAAAGGAGAGCTAGAGAAAGAGATTGAGACGGGGGGGGGGAGAGAGAAAGAGAGGAGAGAGAGAGAGGAGAAAGAGAGTGAGAGGGGGAGAGAGAGAACGACTTTTTGATGACTTGGACGACGTCTTCGTCGTTGAGTTCGTGTTCCTTGCCGACTCGCTGCGGGTTGTGCTTGGCAGAGCTGCCCCACACCAGTGCACTGACAGAAAGGCATTCTCTCTTTTCAGCCTCTACGTATTCAAATACATGGAAACCGTACCATAAAACGGTCGAGGTATCATCGGTTTTATTTTACATTTCTTTGGCGGTCAGCTACCAAATAAGAAATGATGGACAGCCGAATTGGCACGGAAACCGACCACTTAAAGTCGCGTTGCAGCGTCTTATGAATCTTGAGGCAAAGGTCGTCCACGGTTTTCCGATCAGTTGGAAGGACGATTGGAGCAGAGTAGTCTGGTAGCTGACCCTTCGGTTTCGTATACCTTTGACACTTTCTTTGCAACTGCGATAATGTCAAAAGCAATGGGATTTTAAAAAAAACACCGTATTTTCTCTATTAGTACCCCCCCCCCGGAGGTACTATTTTCAATACCCATGCGGACAAGGGGCACTAGTAGAATATCTGTTTTACGGTAGATTTTGAATGAATTTGCGATCAGTTGATTGCGAAGAGCCCCAGGCCTCCAGGATCCATTCGAGTAAGTCTCGAACAGAGGTATTAGAACTATTAGGGGGGCACTATTAGAAGAGGGGGGGGGGTTCTAATAGAAGGAGGGGTACTAATAGAGAAAATACGGAACATATTATAGAAAATTAGAGAATTGTTAATGAGCACGCTCGGCGTACACTCGGATGAGACTGAGATAAGCCCAGATCTTTTCCAGAAGATCATCGAAGTTCCACTTGTGATGGGCAGAGATTGGGACGCAGTGAGGAATTCGGTAGATGATGTCCAGTTCTTCGATACTAATCTGGTCAATCTTGTTCAGTACGTACAGACACGGAATGTACACCTGGCAAGAACTCGACGATTCAATCCGCTTTCTTGTGACTCTCTCAGAAGAAAGCAGAGAACTGACTCGGTTGCCTTCGATGACATCGATGAGATCTTCAGCCGTTGCATCGTAGCGAAGAGTGATATCAGCATTGTGGATACGGTACTCTGCCAAGATATCCTTCACGATGTCGTGGTCCAGCTCGGATTGTGGCACCTTCATTCAAACTTATATATGCTCTCGTTTTCTACCACATTCGACAAGATCCAAAATACTCCACTAGAGTGGAAAGAAGTAGGATGGAAAAGAAACCAGAGTAGTAAGATTGAGTCCTCCCTTCTCCTTCTTCTTGAATCCAATGTTGGGGGGAGTCTTATTGAGGCGAATTCCGAATCCCTCCAACTCATACTCGAGCAGTTTCTTGTGCCCGAGTGGTTTCATCACATCCAGGACGATTAGAATCAGCGAACATGTCCGGGCCACTGCAAAAACGCCACCTCCGTTTATTACTAAATAATTTTTTTCACTTCTGATGTCTCAATTGGTAAACTATTCACAGCTAACACAACTGCTACGAGAATTGACCCTGTTGAGTGTATTGGACTGCTCAAAGTTGAGACGCCTGTTCAATTACACTACAAAGTGAGATCCCTCGGCGTTCCTCTCTATCTCTTAATCTTCCCCTTCTCTCCTTAATCCCTCTTTGCGACTCGAGGTTACAATTCAGCCAATGAAAAGAATAAAAAGAAGAAAAGGAAAGTATAAACAGGGTCTCTCCCTTGCAATGAGGCAATTCCAATCTTAGCCTAGCCTGCGATGACTTGGCGACCGCGACCCTTCCCGTCCTTGGCTCCTTCAATGATTCCAGGTAGATCAAGAAGCTGGATCTTCGCTCCCTTGTATCTGCAAAGTAACCCTGTATCTTCAAAATGAACCACTCAGCACGCCATGCATCTCTTGTATCTGCAAAATACACCACTGAACACCCAACCCTAACGACGAACTTTCTAACCTGATGACGCCCGGCACCGTGGTAAGAGTAGTGAACTCATAGGCAGCGACTTCCGAGTAAACACCGGCTAAATTCGAGAGAAGAGTCGACTTTCCAACAGACGGGAAACCTAAAAAATACAATTGCAATTTGGGATCTCCAGCGAACCATCATTATTCGCTTGTTGTTTTGCCTTTTTAGGAGCGCAGTTGCAAGCAGAAAGGACTGGCCGTATCAGCAGATGCCTTTCTCTCTGGACGGATGTCTCTCTGCTCTCTTCCACTCCTCCTTCTTTCTCTCTGGATGGCTGTCTCTCTGCCTGCCATGGCTGTCTCTCTCCCTGCCACTCCTTTCCTCCCCACCCAACAAGAAGCCTCTGGCTTCAGCCGCCTCTCCATGGCCAGGAAACGAGAAAAGCAGCCGGAGGGGACGAGAGGACAGAGAAGATATGAGAAGTGAATAGAGCGATAGAAATAGAGTGAGTGAGACGGGAAACAGCTCGAGACGACAAGATATAGAGAACAGACTGCCAGAGGGCTTCAAACATGAAAAGTAGAGCAGGGGAAATGCCTGAGTTCGTCAGAGAGAGGGCGGGCAGCACAAAATAGAGGGAGCGAGACTCGAAAGCGAAGGAAAACGGCTCACATGAAAAGAAGGCCAGGACATCGGGAGTGAGAGAGAGAAAGTAGGAGAGAGAGAGAGAGAAAGTGGGAGAGAGAGAGAGAGAAAGTGGGAGAGAGAGAGAGAGGTGGCAAGAGCGCGAGAGCAGAGCGAGGCCGTGAATGCAGCAGCGGTGGGCTGGCGTGAGCAGAGCCTTGGCTGATGCCATCTGGATATAGCAGAGTGACCTGGAAGGGCACGACTACCCTGTCCTTGCTCTGTCTGTTCCCTCTCCTGTCCCTCACTCTCTCGTCCCCTGACCCCTTGATCTGCAATGCTGCCACCCCTTATGCATGTGACTGCAGCAGTGGCCATGCGACTGCCACTCTCCCCGGCTGCGCCACTTTCATCAAGGTAGTCTTCATTCTTATCTCTCGTCCTTCTCTATTTGCTATTAATAGATTATTATATCAACACTCTTTTGCCCTTCTGACTATTCTGCCACTTCGGTTAAACATATTTTACTCCGTTATGACCATTGCCTAAGGCATTGTTAAGACAAGCGATCCTTTCCTCTTGCACACTTCCCTGACAACGACTGAGTCTTTGCTCGGAGGGACTCGCTGTTTTCACCTCAATTTCTTACTACTTATTATCCATGGCAAACAAAGGATCCAGAGAGAATTCTCTCACAATTCCACACCTGCTCCGTACAGTTATTCAATTCTCTTCTCACTTTGATGTCTGAGTCTCTCTCAATTTCTTCATCTCTCTCTCTCTCTCTCTCTATCCCTAGTCTCTTCACAATATGCTTCATCGCACAAAACAGCTATTCTATTCGTATACTCGACCATTTCGCGAGTAAGTAAGCCATGGGAGCATTGTTCTTGGCAGACGCAACTAGAAGAGAGGAGACAACTTTTACCACGTTGTTTGGCTCATGTCTATTTGACAGGTAGCTTGATAGGAGAACGATCATAAGATGCGCAAAATAGGTTCACTAGGGTGCTCAAAACTATTCGGAAAAGATAAGGAAAAATAGAGTGGGAGAGATATTAGATAGAGAAGAGGGAGAGAGAGAGAAAGAGGGAGAGACAGAGAGAGGAGGGGAGAGAAAGAAGGATAGAGAGGGAGAGAGAAACAAAATGAAAAAGAGACAGATGGGGAGAGAGAGTGAAAGACAGGATAAGGGAAGACAGAAAGAGTAGTCGTTCGCATTCTGATCCATCGGTTCCATTAAGGCTTCCTCGCCCATCCAATAGCTAAGGAGAAGAGAGAAATTGAGGCATCGGAAATAAGATGATGAGATTACATCACCATCCCCCTGTTCAGTAATATTCCTTCTCCTTCTTCATTTTAGCAGAAATGCTATGAAACAGAGCCTTTTGTAGGCAATCCAAAAAGGAATTATCTTAAGAAAAGCGAAGAATCCAAGTGTATAGAACAGAGAATGAGAGAATAGACAGTTGCCACCTTAAAGGAGGCCATTGTAGGGTGCGTCGTCTGTGCGAGTCGTGGAGATGCGGATGAGACACGTGAGGATGGAGGCGAGACTGGCGGATGGCAGCAGCTACGAGGAGTACTTCAAAAGGAGAGTGGCTGCACTAGTCTCCGCTGCTTGTGAACGGGAGACGAACTCCTGTGCCAGGACGCAGCTTCGGCTGTCCCCTGTCAGTCCCCTCCAATATCTCTGGATCCCTTCTCTTCCCCCTTCTTCATTCATTCGATGCATAGTCGTTGTCTTCTTTCCCTTCTTTCTAGTCTAGCCCCGCCTCCCAAGCCCAGGACTACTCACTCCACTTGTCTACTTCTTCCTTGTCCTTCCAGGTTGCCTTTGCTCTCTTCTTTCTTTTCTTCCCCATGCCACAACTCAATTTCCTTCCCACCCTCAGGGGCCTCCTCCACTTTTTCCTAGCTTCTGACACCTTGAACGCACATCTCGTCTTGCACTGCGCCCCATACCATAACAAGCTGGCAGTCATGGCTTCTCTCTTTCTTCCTTTCCATACCCAGAGAACAAAAAGGAAGGGAAAGATTAAAGGGAGGGGTTGCTAGAAATGGAAGAAAGAGCAGCAGGGTAGCAGAGAGAGCAGAGAAAGAGCCACATGCATCCCATAGCAGCTTCCATTTTGGTGTGAAACATGGAAGGATGCTACCGAACAGAGGAGAAACCTTCCCGGATGAACAATCCCATTTGAGGAGAGATAGATTCGCATTCATTGTCGATCCCCTTTCCTCAGTCCATGTGTTCGCATCCCTTTTTCCTTCTAGGCAAACGTCTTCATCTTGCGAGTGGAGAAGGAGACGAATAACGTGACCCGCGTGGTCTTCGCCATCTCCAGAAGGGAAAAGAGCGGCGGCCTCTCAGCCGCAGATCTACTCGAGCCTTCTCGCATCAAGTATATCTTGGAGAGCGAGGCCGCTCCCCTGGCGCGGGCCCTCGGGGGAGTCCGCATCGCCAGTGTCCGCGTCACTCGCGCCGCTCCTTCCGCAACGGGCACGGAAAGGACCAAGATGCCGGCCAAGACAATCACAGCAGCCTCCCTTCATAGTGGAGAACGGGCGGATGCCGGGACAAACCACAAGCTCATCTTGATCTTTGGCACTGCGGCCGCCTTCTTCATCATTTGCTACATCATTGGAGGCATCAAGATGTACAGGTTACTTCTTGCTTCTATTCTGCTCCTTCTTTTTTAACAGTCTGCGCTTCGAATTGGCAGGAAAGACCAAAGCGAAAGCAGAATTTGAAAGAGAGTGGTAGAGGCAATTTGAATTCAGGGATCACAAGAAGCGAGTGCATCGAAAAAAAGAAGAAGACGAGCAGACCGAAATGGTGGGGACGAAAAGGAATGCAGCCAACTACGGAGCATGCGAAGGGGAGAATGGAAGAGTGTCCCTCTCCCTGCAGCAGCCATTGCTCTCCACCCAAGAGGAAGAGGAGAGAAGAGAAGAAGACTCTTTCCCCTCCTGGCCCTCCGCCCGGCCACGTCTTCTCTCAGACAGAGAAGCCCGCCGCATGTTCGCCTGCGATCCTTCCCAACTCCCAAAGGAACTGAGCATCGATGACTCGCTGTCTCTTTCTCACTCTCCACTACAAAGCAGCCAGAAGAGACAGAAGAACAATGAAGGGGAGGGCAAAGCAGAGAAGAGAGAGAGTCGTTTGCCGAGTGTCCCTGCTCTCTTGCTGGTCACTACAGACTCCCGTGACTCTGCACTCTCCTCAGCAGATGACGAGTTGGTGTTGTCTGGCAGTGCCCTCCATCCATCAGCTGGCGACCCTTCCATGTCCTCCTCCCCTCCCACTTCCATTCATCGGCCAAAGTCACGACGGGGAAGTCGAGTAGATGACACGGCGGAAACCATCGACCTCGCCCACGACATTCCAGAGATGGCCATTCTGCAGCAGAACAAGCAACCCTCGAATGACGAGCAACGACGAAGTAATGATGAAGAAGCCACTTGGTCCAGCAGTGAGGGAGAGGTTGGCCAGATTATCAAGGAACATGGAGAGATAAAAGGGGAGGAGACAGGAGAGAGAGACACAACATTTCATAATTCGTCTAACAAATGTAGAGCCCGTGCAAAATTCACATTAAATAGAGGAAACAGAATTGGCTTCGACCAAGCATACCCCTGCTTCTATGGAATTCAATTTTGTCCGACCAGTGAACGATAAAATTGCGAGAGAGAGACAAGAGAGAGAGAGAGAGAGAGAGAGAGAGAGAGAGAGACAGAGGGAGGGTGGGAGAGATTCTCGAGATAAGGAAATGTGAGCAACAAAATGATAGTGAAAATGGAAATAAGAGTCATAAATGGAAAGCTAGGGAAAGGAAAGGTAATATCTACAATGACTTCTATTATTAGGTAGACGTGTACTACAAGCTCAGCGAGGATGACGAAATTGTGAAGGGAGACGACTGGGCAGAACAGCACAGGAACGGAGTCATTCGACAGGGGAAGGACGAGAGGAACTTCTCCCTCGACCAGACTCACGAAAAAGAGAAACTCAAGATTGCAGGGAGAGTGATAAAAGGGATACAAGTGAAGGGAGGAAACGAAGACGAAGAAGATGAAGAAGAAGAGGACGAGGGCACCGTTGGCTATGAGAGACTATGGGAAGACATGTCGCCACTCCCCCCGCCAGTCAAGGACTTTCTGAGTGACGGAGAGGACTCTCTCAGGTAGTCCGCTCTCTCTAATCACTTTCCATTCTAATATTATCTTGGGTGTGCACGGCTCGTACATTATTAGTCTTACCATAACTAGTCATTCGTCAAGTACTTATTTTGTTATTGTAAGTCCACTTAGGGTTCCATGATAACCAGTTCTTCTTTCCAAAATCCAACTGCTCAACGTCACAACATAAACCAGTGAGAATACAAATCATATTCCTTATAACAAATTGCCTATTATTACCCTTTCGCTGCAAATTTGTAATTTTTGTTGAAAAATACTGTAAGCTAAGGTAGAGATCGAATCATCAAGGTATAGCTCGGATAGTGAAGTAGAATTATAATTCAACAGGGAATTTACCGTTTTTGATTGTAAAGTGAACTCTCATCGCCTTAATTAACAACAGCTTACTTACCTTTCATTGCACGTAAAGCGAGCGTTCGGGTAATTAAATGAAATTCAGTTTCGAACATGTTTTGAATAAACTATATTATGATTTCAGGAAATTGGTGAATCACCACCAATGGTGTTATGTTAAGTTGCAAACAAACAATCCACTCAAAAGGTCTTGCTCAAGAAGCCTGTTCTAAAGTTTAAAAAAGGCTGTAGAAACCATAAGAGTTCACTATATATCCAGTCAGCAAAGAGAAGGAGAGGGGGGGGAGAAAGAGAGAGAGAGAGTGAGAGAGAGGGAGTGTAAGAATGTGAAAGAGAGGGAGAGAGAGAGAGGGACTGTAAGAATGTGAAAGAGAGGGAGAGAGAGAGAGAGAGAGAGAGAGAGACTGAGAGAGAGGCTGAGAGTGAGTACTTGCTAGGAAAAAAATGGAAAAGGAATGGAAGAAGCTAATCATAGAATTTCACGTCATACTTTAGGTACGATGTGCAAAAAATATCCATGCGTTCATTTCCCGTGAGGAAATCATTTGTGCTCCGTTAAATGGTGGCTCGTACGCTGCGGGTCCACCAAAGATGAAAAAGAATACAAGATAAAAAGCTGAAAATCCCAATCACCATAACGCCATAACAGTGAGCGGGAGGAAACGCATGAGAAATAATCGGCCAGACTCAAGGAGCAGATCTTGCTACCGTAGGTGAGAAAGAAATTAGAAAGAAAGCTTTATGAATAAATCATCACGTTTCATGTTTCTTTTAAATAGATTCTTCATTTAGCGCTGTAGTAAACATCCATCACCCAATTAAAATAACGCCATCTTACATTTTGTAAAATCTCTCGTTGAAAAAAAAGATTCTTACCTACGAATCCGATTCGTGCATCTCCAGTCTTGGCCACGTCGAAACCTTCTTCTTTCGCTCCCCCGCCCCCCTTTGGAGTGATCAGCTCCCGTCTAAGCTTTGCCAGCTTCGCTTTCAGAATGCCAAGATGCGCATTCGTTGCTTTGTTCTTCTGGGTCCGGGCCATCTGAGCACAAACAGCGATGACATATTGCATAATACTCTTCGTGTATCCCAGTACGAACATAGTCTCTCCACTTAACGTTCCATTCTCAAAAAACATTTAGCATACAGATTACACCATCTTCAAAGGAGAAAAGACAGGCGGTGTTTTGTGTTCTAGGCAATAAAAAAGTCCTATATAATAAAATGAGACACCTGTATATTCTTGGAACAATTTTACAGAATCAGCGGCAAAAAGTAACCTCGGCCTCAATGTCAGCGATCTTTTGCAAAACCGACATCGTGAAGTTGCGGCACTTCCGAAAGAAGAATCTGAACAACTACTTTATTTATTTATTATATATAATAAATTAGAGTAACGAATGGGCGAATTTCAGTCAAAAATAGATATTTAAAATTGTGGAGTCTATGGACAGAACTAGAATAAAAAGTAAATTACATGCAAATTGATAATTGTGAACAAAACTAGGGAAAGAACATGCGCGAAAAAATGGTAGAAAACGTGAAAAGTAACATCACTAAATCAAAAATAAATAAATAAAGTAAATAACCATTCAAAAGGTCGTTGTAACTTCTGAACGCTACACAGGAATTTTAAAGGGGGCCCACGTATGCTGAATTGGGGGCCACACCGGGGTGCGACCACGCCGTGGCCCCTCATTCCGCACTCGCGCAGCCACCCTTTACCCAAGCAACCTCGCGGTGGCCCCTGATTCTGCTTGTGGTGGCCACTAATGCTTTTTGACGTTGAAATGGGGCCACAAGGGGGTTTATCTAGTGTAAAAGTACGGTTGTTTTCCGATGTTTTTAAAAACGAGAAGGACGCTGCACTAAAATATTACTCGCCATGGACTTTTTGCATGTGCTGTTCATTATGTATTTTAGCTTCTGACTTAATTAGTTTGTTTTTCATGGTTTGCGATGGCTTGCAAACGAAAATGCGACTACAGGATGGGATCGAGGCGGCCCAACTGCAATTAGTCGCGTAACTTTAACAGGTCAGCGCTGTTTTGTTTACTTTAAGTTCGCTGCGACGATTTTTTGAAGACGGTGCTGCACCTTGCGAGATCGAGCGCGACCTGTTCCGCGGCGAGAGAGACACTGAAGATGGGGACAGCGATGGATGTTTTGGAAGAAGACTACGGCGTGTCGTTCGCACGAGGTCAACTGCTCCAGTAATGATTTTTTTTAAACTTCAAAGCTACTCTTCCAGTGTGCGGTGATGAGCGACTGGTATCTGCGCAGGCTGGATGGGACAGGCAGGGAGGCCATTCTTCCCCAAGAAGTGCAGTGTTGGACAAGACTTGCGATCTTTCCTTGCCGCCGAGATAGATAACGCCCCCTTGCCCGTTCATTTTCCGCATGTTAGGATTCCCGTTTTGATTGTCATGTGATTCTGGTAACTAGAAGAATAAATGTACTTGTCAAGTGATGAAAGCAGGCACGAGAAAAGCAATGAATAAGGGGCAGCGAACGGTATGATAAGGGGCCCGGATGAGCTGGATAGGGGGCCCAGGTATGTGGAAAAGGGGGCGCTACAACGGAGAATAAGGGGCCCCTGTTCGTTGTATAAGTGGCCACGACGTAGTCTTTCGGGAGCTTACGCGCTTGATCAGGGGCCCCGGCTAGCAGAATGAGGGGCCCACGCCGGGTGGATTAGGGGCCAAAATGGGTTCTCTCTTGGCCGCTAAAAATCGCACGTCGTGGCCCCTTATTCCCCATGCATGGGCCCCCTTTAAAATTCCTGTGTAGGTTCACATTATACTAGTCCGTTTGTGATTACAAATATATGAAAATGTTGAAAATTTCAAGTAATGCAGTTCGCCACTCTCACCAAAAATATGAACGTTCCCTTTTATTTATTTTTTCAACATACGTCGAAGATTTAATATCTTTCGCACGAACTCTGCAATGACTCCGTTATTTTTCAAAAAAGAAAAGGAGGAGCAAGTGGGATCCTTCTTCTGCCAGAATTGGCGCATCTTCGGCTCGTCGTCCTGTCTTGTATGGAAGTGGTAGAATGCCCAGATTGCACTGGAACTGCTTGCTTGAGTGGGGACCAGAGGTGTAAACGGGCCCAAAAATTTTGGGCCGGCCCGGCCCGTCGGGCCCAAGTTCTCGGCCAGCCCGGCCCGATCCATTTCCGGGCCCTAGAATTTTGGGCCCGGCCTGTGGGCCCGTTTGAGCCCGATTTTCAAAAAATTCTGCGGGAAAAAGTCCGACGAGTTACAAATTGTTTTGAAATTCAGAATTTTTTCATGTTCGTGCTATGAACATTCATTTTAATGTATAGAAGAAAGAGTTTTAGGTGGAAGATGAACAAATTAGGGAAGTTTTTCACTTTATAATGCCACCAATCGTCCGTACTGCACGGCATTGTGTGCTTATCGGGCCCAATCGGGCCTGCGGGCCGGCCCAACTTTTTATGGGCCCGGGCCCTGGAAAGTTGGGCCGACCGGCCCTACGGGCCGGGCCGGCCACTTTACACCTCTGGTGGGGACAAGCACAAGCACGAGAAGGGGTTGCGTGTGGCCGACCATGCGCAAGAAGTCTCCGTCCGTCTGCTCGATCAAGGGCGTCTGGCAGAGGATGGAACCACCTTGTATTGTGAAATTAGTACATCGAATACCATAATGGTGGGACAATTTTGCATGAGAAAAGACTATTGGATAGTGATTGTTGTCCATGTTGATGAGGAAGTGCTCGAACTTGGGCGGTGACTTCAAGGTCCAGTGTGCCACGCTCCCGCTCATCTCAACTGTTTCAGCAATCACCATTATGAATTCGTCGTTCAATTGTTTTTAAAGACCAGAAGGGACCATTAGCTATTTTGCAAGTTTAAAAATAAATAAAGAAATAATACATTTCTTTTTTAACTCATTTTTTAAATAGGAAAGATAGGAAATCGAAGCCTAACATCCTCTCCCTGCTCAGGAATCAGCTGGACATCGAGGTTCTTCGGCGGCTCGCTACTCTTAATTTGCACTTCATCATGAAAAGATCCTCCTTTGCTTTTGTTCTTTGGAAATTACAGCAGTTTTCCTTTGCAATATCGCCCTTTTGAAGACACAACGGAAGGTTTATCATGGAGAGACCACGGCTAAAGAAATGGACATCTTCGACAACGGTTGAACTCATTCAATTTTTGGTATGCAGTATTCACAGTTTGAACGAACATGACAATTGGAAGAATTCAGCCATCCCCGTTCACTTCGACCGCTTGGGGAGAATACTGCGAGGATAAGTGGTCACCAACTCTTCCTTCCTTCCTGTTTAATTTATTAAAGCGAGCGTTAGAGAAATGTCATATTATATTCAGAATTTTATCAAGTTATTTTTACTTTAAATAAATAATCAATCAATCGATCTAGTCACCAAAATAATGTACAGTAGAACATGTTCATTCTTTCTCTCTCTCTCTCTCCTCTCTCTCTCTCTCCTCTCTCTCTCTCCTCTCTCTCTCTCTCTCTCTCCCCTCTCTCTCTCTCCTCTCCCTCTCTCTCTCTCCCTCTCTCTCTCTCTCGTCTGTAATTTTCACTCGTCTGAATTTTCAATTTTCCGTCCGTCAATCTCACGATTGTTATTATTTTTATCCGAATTAGAATCAGTGCGATAATAAATCAGCTATAAAAAGGTATGGAAAAATTTCAGGCTTTGATCATAAGAAAAGACAACAGGAAGTAGAAA
>CALZFC010000121.1:35000-55333 GCA_945643635.1 Allodiplogaster sudhausi
TTCAAATGAGACCTGGCACCGCGACTTCCCGACTTGTCAATCCTCTCAGAAGAAGAGTTCTTCTTGCTGGGCCGTTCTTGCTTCTCGGAATGAGAATGTGAAGAGGAAGACTTGGTGTTTCCCATGGAGGGGCAGCTTGAGGCGGATGAGGGAGGAAAGTAGCCGAGGGAGGAATGGCAGAGTCCTTCAGAATCCAATCCACGTCCTCTCCTCTCCAAGTATAGAACACACGCAGTCAGAGATTACGGAGAGGAGATAAACTGCCAATGAAAGAGATTGGAAAACAAGGCACATATTGGAAGAGAGGGCGGATTGGCCGATATCAGAGAGAAACGTGAAGAGTGGGAGACGGAGACGGGAGAAGGGAGAAAGAGCGCGGAAGAGGGATAAGCAAGAGAGAGAAGGCGAGAGGGAAAGAGAGAATGAAAGAGCATTGGAAGGATAAACAGGAGAGTGACCGAGAAGAGCAGATATTCATAGCAGAAAGAAGCCGAGGTCGTTACAGAAGGGAAATTCAGCATGAGAAGAAGGAAAGTTTGGATAGAATTAGAGAAAGGATAAGAAAATAATGGATAAAGATAGGAAAAGAAAGGAAGAGAGATGAGTGCAGAGAGGAAAAGGGAGAGGCCGCGGGACTTGCAACTTAGTTCTTGCGCATTCCCATTGTAGAATGTGTCCTGAATCGACAACGATTACCACAAATGTAACGGAAGGAGGATAGAGAATGTTGAGGAACAAGAAATAAAAAGAGAGAGAACGATAAAATGAGAGAGAGAGAAAGAAAGAGAAAGAGAAACCCGGATAGGAATGAAGAGGCAAAGTGGGGAGTGACACACCATGAAGACGACGAGAAGAAGCTGATAGTTGATGACGTCAGCAACAAAATACAACCCCCCCCCCTCCCCGGCCACACTCTTTGTTCTGAATCTGAATCTCTTCATTCACTTTTCCCTTCCGCTCTTCACTCGACTAAATCTCCGATTTGTAGAAGGGCTCCACAAAACGATGACGCTTATCCATTCCACCAGGCTCACAGCAGATATTCAGAGGGAGAGATAGGGAATGAGAAAGAGAGAGAGAGAGAGAGAGACAGTGAGAGAGATGCAGTGTGTTTGAGAGAGAGACAGACAGAGAGAGAGAGATTCAGTGTGTTAGAGAGAGAGTGAGAGACAGAGAGAGAGAGAGAGAGAGAGAGAGCGAGAGAGAGAGAGATTCATTGTGTTAGAGAGTGAGAGAGACAGAAAGAGAGAGAGATTCAGTGTGTTAGAAACTGAGAGGGAGAGAGAGAGAGAGAGCGAGAGCGAGATTGGGGATGAAAGAGAGACAGTGAGAGATTCAGTGTGTTAGAGAGTGAGAGAGAGACAGAGAGAGAGAGGGAGACAGGGAATGAAAGAGAGACAGTGAGAGAGATTCAGTGTGTTAGAGAGTGAGAGAGACAGAGAGTGAGAGAGAGAGAGAGAGCGTAGAAGCCTAATGGTAAGATGATGTACTTGACCCAGAAATAAGCAATATTACATCGGAGCTTCCCATACGGCTCCTCCTGATAGGAAAATGCCGAGCTCGAAGGAGATCATAAAATCGCTGTCTCTTCCTCTCTTCTCTCTCTTCATTTTATCTCTTTCCCTAAATCTCTTCCTCCCTTCTCTCTCTTCATTCTATCTCTTTTCCCTCCATCTCTTCCTCTCTTCTCTCTCTTCATTCTATCTCTTTCCAGCTCTTCTACAGAACCGCCCAACAACCAGAGTTGGAACTATCGGAAAGTTCCAAAATGTCCGATCAACTTGTGCTTTTCTCAATGAATGCATTTCGATTTGACTCACATGTTTAGATTTAGACACTCGAGTTTTACCATAACCAACCATTAGAATGTCCCGATTGTGAGGCTTCATGCGTTAAATATATCATTCCAATGGTTGATTATGGTAGAACCCCGAGTCCCTGAATCTAAATACATAGGTATGCGAACCAAATTGACATCCATACATCGAGAAACGCACAATTTGATCGGACATTTTGGAATTCTCCGAAATTTCCTTCACCCCTGCCGCCGTAGTAAAGTGTCGCTTTTTGAGGGGTAATCCTGAGGTTGTTACCCATGAGGGTAAAACCATTACCACTCAGTTTCGCCGGGCATTATCCTGAGGGTAATGTCAGCTGAAAGATGCTATCTTTTCCTTTCGTATATTCTTTGCTGCTGTCATCCATCCCTCAGTCATCCCTGCTCCATTCCTGCTTCATCTTCATTCTTCTGTCGCTCCTATTTGGGACCATTCCGATGCGGACTACAACTACACCTTGCTGCAGCACACTTTATATCCATCATTTTCTTATTGGAAATTCACCTACAGCAAAAACAGCTATTTGTAACAATAATGTTATCAAACAGTGAATGAGAAGCTAATGGATGGGTCTAAACAAGAGTGTACATGGAAATCAGCCTTACAAAAGAGAAAAGAAGAAAAGAGGAAGAAAAACAAAAACACAAGAGGAAAAATCTGCGTATAATACAGACTAAAATGAGCTATTTGTTTTCATTAAGTTGAACATTATCCACGCCATCACTAACTACCAAGTTACAAGGAATATCCTATAATAAAGTCGCTTTCTAGCACAAGAACTAGTAACTGTGGCAAGGAACAACAGACTCTGAGCTGCTGGCTCTTTCACTTTCAATGTGTTCCTGAATCCGCAAGCTTAACTTATACCAAAAGAAAAAATGGAGGGAGAGCTAACACACAGATCACATCCATTCCACAACACAACAGGAATTTCCAGCATAAATACGGAATCATGGTAGAATCAAGATTCGAGTATGCATTCCAGATGGCCGAGACGGTACCGAAGGGAATACAGTGGGGAATGGCGAAACAGATGTCGAATCCCTTGGCGCTGCAGTGAGAGTCGCGGCAGGATCAAGCGTCAGACCAACTGAAGAAGAATTTTGAATTACATATGAAAATCCACCGTATTCAAAGTAGAAAGGAACATTCCCAACTTACAGTATTACAGTAACCCGTAAAATGGCCCCTAAAAACGTAAAATGCGTCGAAAAATGAATAATTCAAATAAAAAGAACATTGCCGAGTTGATGAGTCTATTGATGATAGCTAACTAACGTGTGGTCACGTTCAAATAACGAATGAATTAATGATTTTAAAAAAAGAAGAAGAAAGAACCACGAACCGTCCCGAGTGCACGAGCAATGTGGAGCTGGAGAGCTGGAGAGTGGAGCTGGAGAGCGGAACTGGAGAGGCGACGGGAGCATCTCGGCCGGTGGAGCAGCGCCGTCTTGCGCGGCTGCCGCTGAGTCCACTTCCATCTTAAGAGATAGAAAGAGGGAGAGAGAAAGAGAGATGCAACTATTAGGATTGATTACACATTCATCTAAAGATCTTCACCCGAGTTGGAAAACAAAACGACAAAAAAGAAAAAGGCCTAGATTGGTGTTAGATTGGCCTAAATTGGTGTCAGTTGTGGCGCTATTCTAAGAAAAAGACACATGACCAATCACAAACAAACTGCAAACAATCCCCCAATATGTTTAAGGTTTTCATTTACGAAATAAGCATAAGCAGAATAAGAACCTGGGCCTTTCCTCTTCGTTCAGCTCGGGCAGATTGGCTGGCGCAGTTTCTGCTGCAGCCGCGGCGGCCTCCTTCGTCTTGTCGTCACTCACGTGATGGCATATATAAAAACAATAAAGCATAGACTTAACTGTAAACGGCAATTAAAATAACATACTCATAATGAAATTACATTACTATTACAATCCAAATGCTAATTTAGAGTGAATCTTTCATGGTTCATGACAGTACGCCGTTACTTTTACCACAAATACTATATTCGTAATTTGGAGCTGGACGATGAAAGGTAAAACGGTTATGCCAATGCGCATTGGCATAACCATTTTACACATGAGGTTGATCTCGTCTCCAAGAATTGCATGCTCTCTCGGCCTGTCCTCGTTACCCAAACATTACCCCACAGCCTTTTCCATGCCATTACCCATGAGGGTAAACAATGGTGGCATGCTAGACAGTACGAGAGAGCACGCTCATGCTAGAGATTCAGACAAATTATCCTCATGGGTAACATCCTGAGGATTACCCCTCAAAAAGCGACACTTTACTACGGCGGCTGGTTATTGGGCGATACTGTATGTACATGACATCTACATACGGTAGTAACTTTCTCTCCGTCTCTCCGAGTTATCGACGCTTCTCGCTCCTAATATACCTTCCTCTTCGTTCGCTCACTTTCTTTCTCTCTCAATCGCTCTCACAAGCGGTCATCCAGATACTATACTTTCATATTACCCTTCTATTGCTGTACTCGTTCCCTCGACCTCTTCTAAATTACTACGTATCTTTCATGCTTTCGATAGTACCATGTAAGTATGTACATACCCCATGAATATTGTTAATCCATAAATGGGATACTTATTGTTTTAGCTGAAGCGAGAGAGCTGAAGCGATAGAGAGAGAGAGAGCGAGAGAGAGAGAGAGAGAGCGCGAGAGAGAGAGAGAGAGCGAGAGAGAGAGAGAGCGAGAGAGAGAGAGAGAGCGAGAGAGAGAGAGCGAGAGAGAGAGAGAGAGAGAGAGAGAGAGAGGAATGTAGTGTAGAAGAGACAGAGCGACTAAGTCCAAAGTTTTTATAAGATGAAACGTTCAATTTTGAGTGCAGAAATACAAATCGAAATAAATCAATCACTGATTGTGAGAGAACAGAAACGCATTTAAAATATTGAAAAGTGAAAAAAGAGGTGAGCGAAGTTCATTTCCATCAAGATAGTCAGGAAATTGGCTGCAGCGATGAAAGGAATAATTGGCTGAACTACAAGAATGGCCATGTGCTCCAGCTTAATCTTTTGTTTTTTTTATCTCTCATATCCACCTATTTTTTCTCTTAATAACGAAAGTGCCGGATTCATGAAATTCTTTTTGTATTAACATTAGTTCAAATGATCCTCTTGGATCTGCACAGTGCACCATTGGGAAGGGGACTTTTTTGCAACAATTGAACGGAACAAAGTGCTGTGTGTTATAAATAAATTGAATTGAACCAGCACGCGTTCTCCCCCATTTCTTTCTCCCTCCACTCTCTCACTCACCTCTCCTCTCTTCACTCTCTCTCTCTCTCTCTCATCGAAGATCTTCTCTCTTTTGCTCTATCGCCAAGATCCCAACGGCGGACCACCTAAACCTCACGAGGTTAGTGCGGGGGAGTAGAGAAGAGAAGAGTCTTCGTGTGGTCAATGCCCCGCCCATCCGAGATGGATTGAAAGATCGAAGGTATGAATGTCCCTTGCCTCTCTCGTCTCACACTCTCTCGCTAGTTTCGCCCTAGGCGGTTAGAGGATACGTCCAGTGACCAGAGGAAAGAAGGAAACGACAGCATGAGAGTGTGTCAGAGAGAGAGAGAGAGAGAGAGAGAGAGAGAGAGAGAGAGATAGATAGAGAGAAAAGGAGAGAGAGAGGGAGAGAGAGAGAGGGAGAGAGAGAGAGAGGGAGAGAGAGAGAATTCCTTTGGATTCCGATCGGGCAGACAGCAACAAGACGGCAGAACACAAAGAGAACAGCTGTATCCCTAAAAATAGGGGGGAGGGGGCAGGTAAGAAGAACACTTGCAATAAACAACATTAAAACAAACTCGTTTTAATTAGTGATATTGATGTTTTGGCAGAACGGGCAGAATATAATCTCAGTCTTTATGCGCATCTTGTTAATCTCTTAGAAAAGATATTCTTTATAAGCGAAGTCGAATGAGGCGAGTCAGCAAACACTCAACGATGCAATTATTCGCAAATAAAAAATAAAATAAAAGGAAAGGCTTCGTCGCATCGTGGGAGGGGTTCTGGAAGAGGGAGGCTCTATTCATTCTTAAAAACTCTCGAATCCCGTGGCTGAGCACACCGAAACTTCCCATCCACATTTTCAAAAATCGGCTTATGATTGATTTATTTTCCAAGTGCTTGAGCCATGAAGAACGATCTCTTGCGATTAATCAACCATTTGTCACTCCATTAAAGTGAAAGAAGTACAGGAAGAACACCAGTGAAAGTAATCGATGTTACAAAAGAAGGGGAGCTACATTAAGATTAGGAGGAACTACAAGCAAGCCCCAGTGGCCGAGCTGCCAAGCATAACAACACATATACTCAGCATAATAATAATAATGAAAGCATAGATCTTTTTCATTATTACTGTCTTTTGATTATCTGAACAACGGACCTATTTTGATTGATGCAGGCATCAGAAATGATCAACAACGGGGAAATAGATAAGTAATTATCGGACCGAGAGTAATTAGTGAAAGGAAGAGGGATGTGAAAGTTAGACACTTAATAAAGTCGTTGAAAAGAATTCTCCCGAAGCAAGGAAGGCACGGGGAGAACGACGACTGCCATGAGGAACCTGGTCATCATAGTTGAGGTCAGCAGGAATAGAGAAAAGAGAGAGAGAAGGAGAGAGAGAGAAGGAGAGAGAGAGAGAGAGAGAGAGAGACGGAGAGACAGAGAGAGAGAGAGAGAAAGACAGAGTGAGAGAGAGAGACAGAGAGAGAGAGGCAGACGGAAAGGGAAAGAGTGGAAACGGCGAGAAAGAAGTCGGGTGCCATAGAATGCCGGCTACGGCTTCTGGCTTATAAACATCAAATAAAACTGAAATGAATAAGACTCGCGTATCACAGAAGCAGTGGTGAGAATACATGTTACGAGAGAGAAGGGAGAGAGGGGGCGAGAGAGAAAGAAGAGAGAGAGAGAGGGGCGAGAGAGGCGGCGAGAGAGAAAGAAGGGGGAGAGAGAGAGAAGAGAGGGTAGAGAGCGAGGCAGAGACAAAAAGGGAAATAAATGATTGGAAGACTAGGAGCTGGCAAAGTGAGGCAGCGAGGAACTGGAGACCACATTCTTCTTATTTGGAAATACATTCAAAGCAGCCTCTATTAAAATATCCAGCGTATAAAATTGAACCTAAGCATGAATTTGTGAAGCGATAAAAATAAGACCTCTTATAAGCAGTTCTCTCGTGAAAAGACAGCCGGGATTCCTAATTGAAAGATTAAAGCTACCCTAAACATCATTCTATAGCTGTTCATCTCCACTGGCAGGTGTCAGTTCATTAGGAGAAGTGCGCACGATGCGGGGAGGGGAGGAGAGAGGCAAGTCGTTGTCCCCTGAGGGGATGGAGTGGAGGGTGGAGTGCATAGGGAGAGTGAGGGGAGTGGCGCGTAGGTCGGGGGACGACTTACGGAGACCTCCACGGAGCCAACGGGCCAACTTGGAGCGAGTGGATAGGGACTCGCCCTGCTTCGACTCCCCTCGGGGCCCCCTCTCTCTGCTTCCAGCGCCTTCTCCTCAAGCAGCAATTAGATATTAGTTAAGTCGAGAAGATTAGTAGAAGTAAAAAAAGGCGTACAGAAAGAAAGATAAAAGAAAGACTGACAACAGCTTGGACATCAGCAAGGGTGTGACGGCGAATGTCTCTTCGTTGCCTCCTAGCCATGCGAAGAGTTACTTCAGGCGGTTTGGTTGGAGGGGGGAGATTATTGAGAGAGGAGGGAGAAGCGGAGGAGGCGAGAGGAAGAGCATGGGGGCGGGGGAGGGGAGAAGAGCGAGTGCAAGGGGACACATCGGAAGAGGCATAGTCTGAGGAGAGAGCGCCCCCTTCAGAGGCAACCACCACACCCATCGGGGCAGACGAAGTCGTCGAGTAGTCTGATGTGCACGACAACGCGTCTTCCTTCGTAGGAGATGACGTCGTCTAGAGTGGAGAGAGAGAGAGAGAGAGAGAGAGAGAGAGAGGGAGGAAGAGAGGGAGAGAGAGAGAGAGATGAAGGGAGAGAGAGAAAGAGGAATAGAGAGAGAGAGAGAGAGAGAGAGAGAGAGGGAGAGAGAGAGAGAGAGAGAGAGAGAGCGAAGAATGATTGAATTATGAGAAAGAGATAACCTTGTCGAAGTGTTTCCAAGCCGCGGTGCCCAGCAACTGCATGCGCTTGATCTTCTCCCTGGTCTCCGCAGAGTAGCAGTCAAGAGCGGGAGAAGCCGCGATATGGAGATGCTGAGTGTGAGAGCGGAGAGCATCCATGGCAGCCTCGGAAGAGAGCGAGGCAGAGGCTGCGGCTTCGCTCCCCGCGATGAAGATCCGCCGGGCACTACTCAGTGTCTGCAAGGGGAGCAGAGCTAGCCGCAGCGGAGGCCACGCCTAGAATAACAGCCTCCGCTGCAACAGTGTTCGCCGGAAAGAGCTAGGAGGAAGCTGCCCTAAAGGCTTGTTCCCCCTCTTTTCTCTCTCTATGTATGTAACATGGTAAAGTAAGAAAAAGAGTACAAAGCTATGTAAAGTTACAAAGTGTACATGTCCCCAATCTACAACCGCCACAAAGTCACCCGAACCCGACCGTAACAATTTGCTCCGGTTGCTCTGACGGGGAAAATGGCTTTTGTTCAATCCCATGTTATGGCCCCTTTAAAATGAAAAAGAAGAAGTTCGTACTTCGTGTCTCTTCTTCCTCTGCTCGCTGCTCCCCTCACTCCTCGCTGTCTCTACACTCTCTGCAGAGGGAGAGAGCTCCAGACTGTAGCTGCTCCCCTCTCTCGTTTCCTCCTCTCCTTCTCTCTCTTCTCCTCCTTCCACACTTGTCGTCTCTGACTGAGTTAATGCCGTCGAAGTAGACGGCCCCGCCGCGCCTCGGGACGCGATCTCAGCGTCGATGTCACGTTCCTTAAGGAACGTAAACAGTGAACGGAGAGAGAGAGAGAGAGAGAGAGAGAGAGAGAGGGAGAGGGAGAGGGAGAGGGAGAGGGAGAGGGAGAGGGAGAGGGAGAGGGAGAGGGAGAGGGAGAGGGAGAGGGAGAGGGAGAGGGAGAGGGAGAGGGAGAGGGAGAGGGAGAGGGAGAGGGAGAGGGAGAGGGAGAAAGAGAGAGAGAGAGAGAGAGAGAGAGAGAGAGAGAGAGAGAGCACCTGGAACTGGCCGCAGAAAGTGCTATCGACACTGCTGCGAGTGGTTGTCTGTTTGGAGGGGGGTGGATGTCCCTGTCTCTCTTCATCGGCCGCCACAACCGATGCTGCCTGGGACTCTACTTTCGTCTGCTTCCACTTTGACTTGTCTCTTCGCGAATTCCTTCGCACGTTGAGGATACTCTTGATCTGGCAACAGCTTCAATCATTTCAATATTAAATACGTACAACTATAAACTAAATAGATAAACAGGATAAGAAGAAGAAAAGTTGGAACCTTTCCGCGGTCGTTCTCTTTCATCATAGCCACTGCCTGTTCTTCATTGGCTCGTATGATAAGGGAGTGCATGTCATTGAAGGAGGTGGAAGAGACGCCGACAGGGGCGCCGCCCGAATCGAGGGAAGCTGAAGACTGAGGGAGAGGAGTGGCATCCGAAGCCAGCTGGACGGGCACTGCGTCTTCCGCCGTGCCACTCTCATCGAACATCCACTCGAACTGCAACCCAGACACTTTAGCCACCTAAGGGAGGGCACCATGCTATTTTATATCTTTCAACAATCAGAGAATATGATAATGACACGAAAAAAAACATTATGTAGTGTCAATAGTTGCAAACTTTTGATCAAGAGACAAGAGAAGGGAAATAGAGGAGAAAACTGAGCAAGAGACAAAGGGAAGAGAAGAGACTGACATAGTTAACGAAGGTTTCGATGATCTTACACTGGTCACTCATATGAGTCACCATCGTTGCCATGCTGTCGTCAGAGGGACGGACAATCGACGGCCCGAACATCAGAGCAAGGTTACGCGTCTCCATCTGAGTACTCCCATTCTTACTTATTCACAATTATTCGTGCTTTCATCTTAATATACAAATATACAGTACTATTTAAGATTCTCAACATCCCTATTTCTCCAAGAAATCCGTTTGAACACTAATCGTGTGTCAAATTTTCTTTTGAGGAACAATTTTTTAATTTGGAACTATTATGACGAAACATAATGTAAGAATTACGTTTACAAAGAGTAAAATAATAGACTAAAGAAAAAATAAGTAATAACTAAGTTTCGCGACCTTGTTAACATGCGAATGCGCGGTGACCTTAGAGAGATGACCCATGATGAACTTCAGCGTCACGAAGTGTGCTCGCGGCAACTTGCGAAGCTCAAGCAACAACGTATTTTCCAATGCCCCGAGGCTCGCACAAAAGTGGGTGGGCAGGCCAAAAATGTAATTTTATTTTCGAGAAAAATAGGGTAGGTACGGCGGAAATTTAAATTTTCGGGTCTCAAAATTTGGGTGGGTAGTCCGGTTTGCTCCCTTTTTTCCATGCATCATCGCATTATTTTAATGAAAGTGACAGCGGTATATTTTAAGGATGACATTTAAATTGTTTGTAACTACAACAGTGCTTAACAAAGCCGGTGCATGCACCGCGTTGAACCCGTCCGCTTGCTCAGAACCAGGTTCAACTTTTTTTTTTTGCCAGAAGACGGGTATTTTTCCCAATAACCGTGTTATTGACAGAGAA
The DNA here is from genome assembly GCA_945643635.1 of Allodiplogaster sudhausi. Lineage (NCBI taxonomy): Eukaryota > Metazoa > Nematoda > Chromadorea > Rhabditida > Diplogasteridae > Allodiplogaster > Allodiplogaster sudhausi. The sequence continues at coordinate 45,488 of CALZFC010000121.1, forward strand.
ATGACATACAGTGACGTACCGCCAGAATGGCCGATTTGTAACGAAGCGCGCTCAAAGTTCCAATCAGCACACAAGTCATGGGAAAGGAAACAATATGAAAAGATACTTATGTATTTGAATGTCTTTTTTTCCACATCCAGCACACAATAATTGACCAAGTTATGAGGGTTAAAATTAGGCTCAAAGATCACCCAAGCAAAAATTCGAAAATCATGCCACTCCTTTCTACCTCATTTTTTGGAATGAAGTAATAATTGCGCTGTATGTGGAATTTTATCTATTTTTCAATAAAAAAGAATCAATATGGTTAAGATATCTGCAATTAGCTAATTAATGGCCGATTGGAACATATCGGTAATTTTGGAGGAACATGACTGTATGGCTTTGGGGAGAACCAAAATCATGCTGGGTCTGTTAAATCGACAGTATTTTTCCCTTGAATACAACTAGGGAAACGGACAAGATTGCGCAGTTTGTGCAGCCGGGAGTGGTGGACGGCGATTCGGTTGGCATCAATAAAGAAGGGATACAACTTGTCAGTCAGAAGAGGTTCGGGCAACTTGCGAAGGAACATCTTCAGAAGTGAAGACACCACATTCACATCCTTCCAGCGGGAATCCGTGAAGTCCATCTCAACATCCTCACTTTACTCAAGGACAAATAACCGCAAAAAAGACACACAAAATGAAAAAAAAACCAAAGCATAATTTAGAAAAGCCCGGTTTCTCGCTTAAACAGTGCAAATCACACAGAATTCATTGAATAAGTAAAAAGGAGTATGTCTTTGAATAGCTAACAGCATCAAATCCGTCGTTAAGACCGTCCTTGAGTGCGTTGACGGCGGCGGTGTTCCCAGGTATACGGTAGATGCCTACCGTATCCATTCCATGCGCCTCCACCACACGCACGCAGACTCGAACAAGGAGAGGCACCAGCTGGAAGCAGGTCTTCATTTTCTCTTACGTCTCTCTCTCTCTCTCTTTCTCTTTCGTCTCTCTCTTTCTCATTCCGTAACTCTCTCTCTCTCTCTCTCTCTTTTCTGTCTCTCCCTCTTCTCTCTCTCTCTCTCTCTTCTTTCTCTCTGTCTCTCCCTCTTTTTTCTCTTTCTCTCTCTCTCTCTCTCTCCCGTCACTCTCTCTCTCTTCTCTTTCTCATTCCGTAACTCTCGCTCTCTTTTTTTTCTCTCTGTCTCTCTCCGTACATCTCCTTCTCCTCCAGTAGTGCAGTCGGTGATCTTGCTGCCGAATGCGGCATGAACCTGTCCACCACTGCCGTGACTGATGGATGGCTGCTTCGATGCCTTTCCCTTCTTCCAACGGCGAGCTGATTTCGGAGTCCCGCCTTCACCTACAAAAATGGTTAATATAGGAACAGGCCTTTAATTGTGCAAGTAATTTCACTAAGATATCATATATAAATATTATATATAAAAAATTTAATATATATATATACATATATATCTCTGGTTTTTCACAATGTGCCTAGTGAGGCTGGAGCGGGATTCCTAGCCTAATTAGGCATACGCCTCCCTAGTCTAGGCAGTTTCTAGCCTAGACATTTTTGGTGCGCAGACCGTATGTTTTGGTGGGGCAACGATTTGGAATAGTCATCCTCGAGTTGAAAATGAAAATAAAGCAGAAGTACTGCTTTTTCGTTACATCATGTTTGCTTGTGTTTCCGTTTGTAATTCATGTCTTGTTTAAGGATTCTGCGTTGGTTATGCAGACGCAGAGGGACAACGACTAGTTTATCGACAGCGCCGAGCGGGTATGTTCACTTTTTAAACACATATACCTCGAGGTAAGTAAATGCTAAATTTAACGTTCAAGTCTTATTTTCTTCTCTTTTTAGGATATTTTGGGCCAAGTGCCAGTTGGGCCAAGTGCCATTTGGACCAAGTGTCAGTTTGGACCAAGTGTCACGCCGCACAAGTAAGTTAAAGTTTTCCATTTTCATCATCTTTCACTCGATGCTTTCAATTTCAGTAAGGATGCAACGTTCGAAAAGTTGACTCGCGATGTCTCGTACGACAAGCGGCCGCCGTACCTCGCGGCGAAGTCTCACACGACTCGCCGCCGCCGTTATGCCTCCTTAAGGAGGCATAACGGCGGATAATGTTCATATATGTCATTTTATGCATGCCGTATAAAGTTTGCTACATGTGACTAATAAGGCAAAACTTGAACCCTAATTAGGGTTTTGGTCGACCAAATTTAGACAGTCCAGGAAGGGTCCTAGGCTCCGCTCCAGCCTAATTAGGGTCATTGTGGAAAACCAGAGATATATATAATTAACTTGGATAAATGAAAAATCTGAAGAGGGTACTTAAAACCTGATCCATTGGCGTGCGTGCTCCCACCAGAGTGAGCAGTGGAAGAGGGGGCTGGAGCAACTCGCGAAGAGGATGAAGCGGTCGAGGAGGACGCTGTCTCATACGAAGACCACCACTTCTCTTTGACGACAGGGGAGAACCCAGCTGAGACGCTTTCGCTTTGTAGCTTAACAACACCATGTTAAGAGATCGAAAGACAGAGAGAGAGAGAGAGAGAGAGAGAGACCGTTGCATGATGAGTAGCTGCGTGGAAGGTGGCGAGGCCGGAGGGGGAACTGTCCCGGCTGGATCTGCAGCCCTCCTCTCCCTCTCCTCCTTGCTCTTCTCGTCCTCCTGCAATCACCTCTCTCATCAACGAATTCACTCGTCTTTCTCTAACGAGGCTACTTTCTTCCATCAACCTCTTCATCATCTTTATTCTGAACAAAATAAAGTTCCTCGGTAAAAGAAGAAAAGGCGTGCAACAAATGGAGAACAAGTAAGGCATAAATTTGTACAACTGCTGCTTTCTATTTCTGTCTCCTCTCTCTCTCTCTCTCTCTCTCTCTATCCTTCTGTGCTCTCCCTGTCTCTTTCTCTCTATTTTGCTCTCCCTATCTCTTTCTATCCTCTCTCTCTATTTCTCTCTATCCCTCTTTGCTCTCCACGTATCTTTCTCTCCTCGCTCTCCTTCTCTGTATCAATCTTTGCTCTCCCTGTTTCTTTCTCTCTTTCTCTCTAACCGTCTTTGCTCTCCCTGTCTCTTTCTCTCTAACCCTCTTTGCTCTCCCTGTCTCAATGGCCAAATAGAAGATCGATGAAAGCGCACAAAGGGACGCTCCAATGCAGTATGAATGAACAGACAGAATTGGTAAAATTGAAAACGAAGGTAGAACAAAGCCAGAGAGACAAAGAGAAACAGAGAGAGAAAGAGTGAGTGAGAGAGAGAGAGAGAGAGAGAGAGTTATGAGAACTACAACACGAAAGGCAAAGCAGAGCAGCGTAAAGAATGCTTAAACGGGGAAGCTCGTAGAAACGCGTGATGAGGTGAAACGGTAATGAAAGCAGCCAGATGGGACAGCAATGGAATATGAAATTCAACAAGTAATAAAACAGAACAAAACAAGTATGGGAGGTTGAACTACAGACCAGAAAAATATTTAAAAAATAAAGCACATTTCTTGTGCACAAGAAAGCAAGCAGAAAAAAATGCAGAACTACAAACGGCAGCACGCGAGGGCTGCACCCACTTGGAACAATTGCGCAGCCCTTTCCACATCCAGTAGAGATCTGGCGAGACAGCGAAAGGCATTCAAGCAAATCTCAGTCAAATCTCTCTCTCTCTCTCTCTCTCTCTCTCTCCCTTCCTCTCTCTCACTCTCACTTTCTCTCTTCTCCTCTCTCTCTCTCCTTCTCTCTACCCGTCCTCTCTCTCTCTCTTTCTCTCTTCTCCTACTCTCCCTCTCGCTCTCTTTATGCATCTGCAGTCCCCTTCATCATCTTCGCCCTCTATACTCGCTTCCCACTTGCTCCACCGCTTCCTCTCTAATGAGCGTCCCGGCGACAGGCAAAATAAAAGGAAGTCGAAGGGTGGCTGTTAGAGTGGAGAGAGAGAGAGACAGAGAGAGAGAGAGAGAGAGAGAGAGAGAGAGAGAGAGCTGCGGAACAGAAAGAGTAAGAGAGCGTATGGCAATAAGAAAAGGCACGCGAAAGGACATAGGACATGGAGGGAGTCAAGTGAGGGAGAGAAATGGAAAGGAGGCGACGGAAGGGGAAGAGGAAGCATTCAGGTCTCCCAGGCCTGGCTTGCGAGTGAGTGAGCAGTCTGGCCATTCATTGACTTGAGTAGCAGACTCTCTCTCTCTATCTCTCTCTCTCTCTCTCTCTCTCTCTCTCTCTTCACCTTACGCCGTCTCTGCAGTGCAACTGAAACGGAAGAGAAGACAGCACAACTGAATGAGCTGCGCACAGTAAGATCAACAAGAAATATCGACAATGGTCGGTGAAAGAACGAGAGAACAAGAGAGAGAGAGAACGAGAGAGGGAGAAGAGAGAACGAGAGATAGGAAGGGAGAAAGAGAACGAGAGGGAGATAGGAGGAGAGAGAGAAAACGAGAGAGAGATAGGGAGGGAGAGGAAGAGGGTCGCAAAGAGTGCGATTACGCGAATATATTAAAATCACAGTTTGCCTCTAGTCTGTTAATACAATTCAAGGAGACATTCTGCTTTAGGAAGGACAATGAGAAAACATTGAATAGAAAATAAATGAGTCCAGCGAGGTTCGAAGAAGAAGGATCAGAATGCAGGATGGTGGAAGGGGGTTCAAAGGTACGGCCAGAGCGGCGTTTATATTCACGCGCCACCAAGCAGCATCGGGTTACTCCTCTTTGACAAGAGTAAAGAGAGAACCGGAGAGAGAGAGAGAGAGAGAGAGAGAGAGAGAGCAAAAGGAGCGAGGGAAAGGAGAGAGGGAAAGGGAGACAAAGAGACTGAGAGTCCAGGAGAGAGAGCAAAAGTGAGCGAGGGAAAGAGAGAGAGGGAAAGGGAGACATAGAGAGTGAGAGAACCGGAGAGAGAGCAAAAGTGAGCGGGGAAAGAGAGAGGGAAAGGGAGACATAGAGAGTGAGAGACTGGAAAGACAGCGAAAAATCAAATAGGTCATGGACTAAAAGAATAGGTAGAAAGGATTGAATTAGTAATGACTGGCAAAATGAAGAGCAGGGAAAAAGCCATGTCCGAATAGGACTACCCACGCAATATTTGAGACCCGAAAATTTCAATTTCGTCTTACCTACCCTATATTTCTCGAAAAAAATTACATTTTTGGCTTACCCTATTCTTCGAAGCGCTCGGAGTTCATACCCACCCACTTTTGCGAGACCTCTTCGGACCACCCTTTTTCCCTGATGAAGACATAAGAAATAATTGTTACTTCAATTTAAATGGATTGCCGCGACTTGACACTTCTAGGAAACTGCGAGAGATGGCAATATAAAAGGAAGGATAGATAGAGAAAGGAGGTAGAGAGAGAAAGGAAGGACGAGAGATGAGGAGAGAATCGATAAAGAAGGACGACGAGAGAGAGAGAGAGAAGAGAGAGAGAGAGAGAGAGAGAGATCAGAGAAAGGAAGGACGTTATTCTCTCTGCTTCTTTAGTAGACAGACACGTTTCTCAGCAGTGGACCAGTCCGACTCACAACAAAACCTCCTTTCACATTTTCGAAATGCGACTGCGGGATCGGATAAAGAACGCAGAAGAAAGTGGGAAGTGGAAAGTTGGACCTACAGTGTTCACTGTAGAAAATTGGAAGGAAGAGAGCGGGATGGAAGAAAGTGGGGTGGGGGGGAGAGAAAGTGACGGAGCGAGAGAGTGGAAGAGAGAGAGAGGGAAAGAGAGAGAGAGAGAGAGAGAGAGAGCGAAAAGGAGAGAGGGGAGGGAGAAGTTGATACAGAAAAGGTTGAAAGAATGCATCGACCGCTAATGACAGGTGGCACAGGAGATGAAATAGGCCTGGCCAGCCAGACCGCAATATTCATGAGTGATGATGACAGTTCGAGAATGAGAACAACGACAGAGAAGAGAGAGGGAGAGAGAGAGTCTGAGAGAGAGAGACTGAGAGAGACAGAGGGGGAGAGAGAGAGAGAAAGGAAAGACAGAGAGAGAGAGCGAGACAAAGACAGAGAGAAAGCTAGAGAAAGAGAAAGAGAGCATTTACAGACAACGAAGATAGAGAATCTGCATGAGTCAATCATGGAATCTACAACAATACAACAAGCCATTAGCGGCCAACAAGCTTCCTCCACAATAGTTGTGTGACAAGTAAAGAACTGAGAGGGATATTCGAAAACAAGAAATGCTCACGAATCACGGCCTGCGATTGACACTATGGTTTAAGGGGAAGGGAGATTGGAGGCAGATGAATGAACGATGTAAACGATAGAACGAGAAAGTAGAAGAGACAATAGAGAAAAGGAACATAAATGAAAAATAAAGTTTCATATGGATGCTAAAGAGGGAAGAAACGTGCCTTCAGGACCATAGCCGAGGAGAAGGACTCAACTGTTTCAAGGGGGGCATCCATTGATCTAGAAGGATGGAAATAGTTTATAATATTGATGAAGGCTAGGGATAAAATGAGAGGCTACTGCAAAGTAAGAAATGGCGAGAGAGAGAGAGAGAAAGAGATAGAGAGAGAGAGAAGAGATGAGAGAGAGAGAGAGGGAGAATGACGGAGCAGAAAAATTCAATGAGCTTGTATGAATGAAAAATATATAAAAATGTGGCATAACAACATATTCAAGAAATTAATGCGTAAGAACAATATCATTAAAAGGAATGAGTATCTAAATCATGAAAATGATGAGAAAAAAGTAGAAGAACTATTTCTCGAAGGAATCCTATTTCGATGCAGAGGACGAGGAAGCAAGCACGAGATGCGACATCTCATTCTGCTTCTCTAGCAGCTGTCTCATTCTTCGCTCTAATTCTCTAGCCCCTCTCTCACTCTCTCTCTCTCTCTCTCCTCTCTGTCTCTCTCATTAGCATGCTCTACTCCCCTAGCACTCTCTCCTAGCCATTTCACTTCATGCTAAGAAACCCCCATCTTTCGATTAAGCCGCTCAATATAGTAAGAAGGCAGAAGGAAAGGAGCAAGCGCGAGAGACATGACACAAGTTGCTAGTTCCTAACAACATACAAAAGAAGACAGCGAGAGATGAAACGAAGGAACAAGTAAGAGAGCGAGCGGAATTAGACAGAGAAGGCAACGGACTAGCAATTCAATCATCAACTGAATATACGAGGAGAGCATGAATACTCAAGAGAATCTCAAGATGCGAAAGTAACACTCGACAGTGAGCAGTGCACGCAGAAGCACACTATAATGAGAGGGAAGAGGGGAAGAGAGGGAAGAGAAGGAGAGAGAGAAAAGAGGGAAGAGAAGGAAGAGAGGGAAGAGAGTGAAGAGAGGAAGAGATGGAGGAGAGGGAAGAGAAGGAAGAGCGGAAAGAATGGAAGAGAGGGAAGAGAGGGAGAGAGGAAGAGAGGAAAGAAAAGTAAGAGAGGAAGAGAGGGAAGAAGAGAGAAGCGAGGAAGAGAGAGAGAGAGGGAAGAGAGGGACGATAGGGAAAAGGGGGAAGAGAGGGAAGAGAGCAGAGAGCAAGAGAGGGAAGAAGAGAGAAGAGAGGGAAGAGAGGGAAGAGAGGGACGATAGGAAAAGGGGGGAGATGAAAGAGAGGAAGAGAAGGAAGAGAGGGAAAAGAGGGAAAAGAGGAAGAAGAGGGAAAGAGGGGAAGAGAAGGAAGAGAAGGAGAGTGGGAAAAGATAGAGAGGGAAGAGAGGGAAGAGAGAAAGAAAAGTAAGAGAGGAAAGAGAGGGAAGAGAGGGACGATAGGGAAAAGGGGGAGAGAGGAAAGAGAGGAAAGAGAAGGAAGAGAGGGAAGAGAGGGAAAAGAGGGAAGAGAGGGAAGAGAAGGAGAGAAGGAAGAGAGGGAAGAGAGGAAAAGATGGAAGAGAGGAAAGAAACTAAGAGAGGAAGAGAGGGAAAAGAGGTAAGTGAGGAAAGAGAGAGTAGAGGGGAGAGAGAGAGAGAGAGAGGAGAGAGATAGTAGAGAGAGAGAGAGAGAGAGAGAGAGGTAGCGCTATAAACAGGTGAGAGAGGGATGAAAGAGGAGGAGAGGCGAAGCAGAAAGCGCAGCAGCAATGCAGCAACGGCTGGGATGCCTTGAGAGGTAAACAGCCAGAAGGTGAATGGCTGTGAGGAAAGCAGGAAGAAGGGATTTGTTCAGCAGAACCAGAACCGTCGAAGGCCCTCCTCACTCCCCTTTTTCACTGCTCTCTCTCCTCTCTCTCTCTCCTTTCTCCCTCTCTCTCTCTCTCTCTGTCACTTATCTCTCGCACTCCTCGTGTATCGTTCTCCTCCGCTCACACTTTTCAGCCATTCAAATTGTTCCTGTCCGCATTATCCACGAGTCCTCGTAATGTCACCGTTGCTTCCTCTCCAGCAAAATAAAATACAATCATATTTGTTCTTCCTCCACTTCGACATTTCAGTGAAAGTGAGAACGAAGCGAGTTGGATCTAACAACAGAAAAGGGACATGAACGGAAACAGTAAGAGCAATAAGAGAGGGAGAGGGAGAGATAAGAGAGGGAGACAACTAGAGAAAGAGAGAGAGAGGCAGGGAGAGAAAAGAGAGGGATGCAGCGAGAGAAAGAGAGAGAGGGAGAGGGAGAGGAAGGGGAAAGGGAGGGATGCGATATCCCGGAATGGGTCAAGTGAAAGGAATTGATACCAGTGTGCACGCGAAAAGATATCTCAGATAATTTAACCTTCCGTTACTATAAATACATGGACTTCCTCTAATCCTATCTTCGCATTCGGTTAATTAACCAAACGAAAGGGCAAAAAAGGAAATGAAGAGGCAAAAAAGATAAATAAAAGAAAGATGGCAAGGAAAAGCGCAGCACATGCACTAGTTAGTGAGCCGATCGGCATTCAAGAAATGATATCTTATCAACTCTAAGAAATGCCTCAGTCATGGACAAACTGCCACTCAAATAGCTAGAGGAATAGATCAAATCGCACTTGTGGGGAAATGTTTGAGACTCATATATACTTCAAAGAAGGCTATGCTCACTAAAGAAAAGAGAAAAGGAAATTGAAATTGAAAGGAGAAAGTTGGCCAAGTGAGGGGAAGCGAAAGCGAAGAGATGGAGATGCTCGACTGACGGAGAGTCCGGAGAAAAGCAGAGGGAAAGGAAGGAGTGAGGGAATAATTAAAGAGTAGGAGGAGAGTTGAGAGAGTACACGAGAAAGAGAGGAAGAGAGAGTGAGAGAGTGAGAGAAAGAGATAGAGTGAGAGGGAGAGAAAGCAGATGGGAGGAAACTCTTACTTTTCTCGTCTGCCTACGCATTGAGCGATGAAGCGAGTGCAACAGCGAAGCCAGGACAAATCAAATAAGGCCATTCCAGGACACAGGCAAAGGGAAATGCACACTGTGGCAGATGAGTAGAGAAGAGAGAGAGAGAGAGATGAAGAGAGGAGAGAGAGAGAGAGGCAGTAACGGAATGAGAAAGAATTAGTAGGGAGAGAGAGAAGGGAAAGAGAGAGAGAGACAGTGTGAGAATGAGGAAGTGGGAGAGAGATAGATCGGGGAGAGGACGCAGCGAGAGACAATGAGAAGGGAGGTGAGAAAAGAGAGCGTGAAAGTGAGTGAGAGAAGAGAGAGGAGAGAGAGAGAGAGAAAGAGAGAGAGGGAGAGAGAGAGTTAGCGATTGATGAACGACAGCTAAGCAGATGGGCAAATAGAACTGTAAATAACGAATCGGATAAACGATGAATGTAAAAGTTGAAAAAAGAAATGAAGTAGGGGAGACTGACTTGGAGAGAATCGGCCGGGACGGACACAGAATTCTCCTTGGCTGGAGAGGTCGCTGCTTGGATGCACTCTATCCACTCCAGCATCTCCTCTTCTCTGCAATTCATATTCCATTATTATCTATCATCATGATCCCCTTCTAATCTGAATAATTA
>CALZFC010000122.1:0-115000 GCA_945643635.1 Allodiplogaster sudhausi
CTCTCTCTCTCTCTACTTCTTTCTCCCTCTTTCTTTCTCTCCCTCCCTCTCTCTCTCTCTCTCTCTCTCTCTCTACTTCTTTCTCCCTCTTTCTTTCTCTCCCTCCCTCTCTCTCTCTCTCTCTCTCTCTCTACTTCTTTCTCCCTCTTCTTTCTCTCCCTCCCTTTTCTCTCTTATCGCTCTCTCCCTCTCTCCCTCTCTGTCTTCCTGTTCTATTACTACCTCCCCAATCCTTTCCTGCCAATCTTTCCAAGCACCATCAATCTTTTGTACTAACGAAAAGCAATACATTCGTCAATTGAGCAAAACTGCTTGAGATCTGCCATGAAGGTCAGCTGCTTCCTTCTCATGGCTCTATTCATGCAAAGTTGAACTTTTGAACTACCTCTTCTCTTTTGCAGTAATTAGAGAAAAGGTGTGTCTTTAGCGGAATCATGGAATCACTTGCAAATGTCGAAAGAGAGAGAGAGAGAGAGAGTGAGGAGGAGACAGAAAGAGAAGGAAGGAGAGAGAAAGAAAGAAGAAAAAGAAAGAGAGAGAAATAGAGCGAGAGAAAGAGAGAGAAGTAGAGCGAGAGAAAGAGAAAGAGAGAGAGAGAAAAAGAGAGAGAGAAAAGTATCGAAGTCGGGTTGTACGGGTTGATGATGCGTGTTATGACGGCGAATTCGTCTTCGAATTGGAAAGAGACACACACTTCGATGCAATCCCTCTACATGTGTCTCTCTCTCTATCTTTCTATCTCTCTCTCTCTTTCTTTCTCTCTCTTGTTCTACCTTACATTCGAGAGAGTGTGAGAAGGAGAGAGAGACGAGAGACTATGAGAGGGAGAGAGAAAGACTGTTGGATAGTGAGAATGAGGGAGAGAGACAGAGACGACAGGGAAGGCAATTGGAATTGCTCTGACTTTTTGACTCGTGCGATTGCCCATCTGAAACACGTCTTAGCCATATGCGAATGGAGGTGATTGCCAGGCCAAAGAAAGGCATCGGGCGAGCCTGGCCATGCGTGGACATGGAGGGATTGGTGAGAGAAGGAGAGAAAGAGAGAGAGAGAGAGTGAGCGAGAGAGAGAGAGAGAGAAAAGCGAGAGTAACGGAGTGGAAAACGAGAGAGAGAGAGTGTGTGTGAGAGAGAGAGAGAGAGAGAGAGAGAGATAGAGAAAGAAATAGACAGAGACATGGAGATATCCTGGAGGGCTATCATCAGGCGAACAAGATAAACTTCTATGGATCAGGAGAAAAAAAACTTCAGATCAAATGTTCGCCTTGGGGAATTAGCAGCTAGATTGGCAACAATCTTATTATGTATGTTATATTATGAAGAAGAATTTTTTTTTATAAAATAAATCTGCGAAACGAAGTAGTGAGAACCATGAAAGCAAGCGAAGGAATAAGGAAGAAATATACTTAAACAGATATGTATAGAGAAGAGAGAGAGAGAGAGAGAGGGAGAGAGAGAGAGAGGGAGAGGGGTAAAGACACATTAAACATCTATCAGTGAGCGAAACAGGGTGAATGGAGATGACTTATTTCAGTTGATTCCATTGTTTCTTCTATCGTTTCTCACATTACTGCGACTCATTCAATTTTGCACGGTAATGATTCCTGCTCTCTCTCTCTCTCTCTCTCTCTCTCTCTCTCTCTCTCTTTCTCTCAGCTCTCTCCTCTTTCCCTTTGTCGTCAGTCACCCCATCACTTCCCTCTGTTTCTTCCCCCCCCCCCATCTCCTTTTGCATTTCTAATTGTCACTCTCTCTCTCTTTCTCTCTCTCTCTTTCTTTCTCTCTCTCTCTCCCTCTCTTTCTCTCTCTCTCCCTTTCACTCTCTCTCCTCGTCCTTCAATTCGTCCATCTTGCTACCCGCCCCTCGATTAGCATGTGTCTTCTCCTGACAAAGGAGTGTTCGTGTTCAGAGGGTGGCTATAAAAGAATGTCGCAAACAGCCCTCTGGCATCAGTCTCCAGCTCGTGGCCTCTCCTCTCCCTTTCCTTTTCCATTCCAGCCCCCCCCCCTTTTGCTCTCCTTCTTCTTCCAACTAGAACTTCTTCCTATCTTCAATTTTCAGCGACGATATCAGACAGGCTTATTGTTCTCTCTCTTTTTTTCTAACAAAACGATGAAACCTTATATTTTTTATTGTATTTTAATTCGTGTGAATACCACATTTAACAGCGCCTTTTTTGTGCAATAAATGAAGCCAAATGCTAAAAATTCGCGTTTGAATTGGCGCTTTTTGCCTGAGACGAGACAAGAGGGCGAGAGAGCATGTGTTTTAGAGAGAGAGAGAATGCGCGAGGCCCAACTTCTTCTCGCCGGCTCTGCGGCCGCCACTACTGTTGTCTTCCTCGTGGCGCTCTCCGCCATCCCGCGGATGTACGCCGACATTGCCGAGCTGCACGACGAGGTCCTCGAGACGGTCGAGAGCTTCAAGGTTGGAACGGGGAGGGGGCGCGAGGGGCCGCGAGGGAGTGAATGAGGATGAGAGAAATAAGTAGTCAGAAGGATAAACACAACATGTATGCATATACCTCGATCGCTTTCAAGGTTCAGACTCATGAGCTTCTCCGAATTACGACAATTGTGCTACACAGGGTAACATTCATTCGAAAGAAAAAAAAACAAATTTATTTTGTTGCCAGGCGGAGACGGACGAGTCGTGGATCGCACTCATGGACATCCAGATCGGCACGGCACCGCCGTCCAAGCCGCGCGAGAATCCACTCCTCAGGCAAGTGTTTTCGTTTTTTTTTTTCGTTCCTTTTTTCTTGATACCAATTGTAACGCCAGACAGAACAATGCTACAAAAAAGTAGACAAAGATTGCACTGTCTCCCGTAACATTTAGAAATGAAGCAAAAATGATTTTCCACGCATGCGAAACAAGGCCGTCATAAAAAGATTGTTCCATTGGAAGTTACAAAGAAGCCAACACATGCATACACAATGATTGTTCCGCCAGACGTAACAATGCATGAAATTGTTCCGCCAGACGTAACAATACATTAATTGTTCAATAAACTACTATGATTGTTCCACCAGACGTAACAAGCGCTTCGCCGGCCTGCCTGACTACTGCGTCTGCGACTCGATGCCAAAGTGTGCGCCCGGTCCGCCCGGCCCTCCTGGAGCGCCCGGCGAGAATGGATGTACGATCGGCAAATTTAATTATATTGTGAAATTTATATTATTTTTATTACATAGAAAGCTACAGAAATGAACGATTTTTATTAAAAAGAAAAAGATAAATTTCTTTTCAAATTCCAGCGCCCGGTCTGCCCGGCCCGGACGGCGCGAACAACAACATTCCGGGCCTGTCGAGGACGTGCCTCGCGCAAGCCGAGTGCATCCAATGCCCGGTCGGCGCGCCCGGCTTCCCAGGTTAGGAGAGATGGGAGAGGGAGAGCGATAGAGAGAATCAAGAACAAACAAAGGGAAAAGAGATATAGAACGAGAAAGAGAGAGAGAGACATTGAGAATGAAAAAAAATGGAGAGAATAGAAAGGAAAGAGACAAGTTGGGAAAGAAAAACTGATTGTCTGTGAGAATATATAAAGGAAATGAGCAGCTGATTTCAACCAGTGAAGAAGAAGAAAGCCGCAGTGCTTGTTAAGGACCTCCCGGCGTTCCCGGAGTGCCCGGTCCGAACGGCGCACCCGGCCTCGATGGACCGTCCACTGCACTCGTCGGCCAGCCCGGCCCGCCAGGCCCGCCCGGAGATGCCGGAGAGCCGGGTGAGCTGGATCTCTCTCTCTATCTCTCTCTCCCTTGCTATCTCTTTCTCTCTCTCTCTTTCTTTCACTGGTCTTTCTTTTACTCCTTCTCCTCCTCCCTCTCTTTCTCTTTCCTATCTCTCTCTCACTCTCACTCTCTCTCTCTTTATCTGTCTCTCTCGGTCTCTTTCTCTTTCTCTCCCTTTCATGTTTAGTGTCTCATCTAGATGCTAAATATAGTGCGCATACTGTAGCCAAAACTTCATCTTCCTTTTCAGGACAACCCGGCGCCCCGGGAGCGCCGGGCAATCCGGGCGCGCTCGCCTTCTCTCGCCGTGGCCGCCCGGCCCGCCGGGCAGCCCCGCGGCGAGGGCCCCGCCGGGAACCGGGCGCGCCCGCCTACCGGGTCCTGCAGGCCGGCCCGGCGCGCCCGCACCTCGGGACCGCCAGGAGAGCCAGGCGCCAATGGCGAGCCAGGTTGGCCTTTCTATTAATGTATAATGTTTTTGTGGTTCACAATACTTTTTTTTAAATAAAAACAAAGCAAGAATTATTTCTTCATAATAATAACAATAATAAAATATATAACTAAAAAATTTAATTTAATTTAAAAAAAAGAAAAAAAAAATAATTTAAAAATAATAAAAAAACATTAAAGGAGCCCCTGGCGGCTCCGGCGGCCCCGGCGTGCCAGGCATCGATGCGCAGTACTGCCCGTGCCCGCCACGCTCCTTCGTCTATCTCGCGCAGAGAGCGTGAGAGAGGAGAGTGGCAGCAGCAGAAATGATATGCAAATGCATATGCAAATTTGGTCCATATGCAAATCTGGTCTATATGCACACATACAAGGGGGTACTACCATCACCACCAAACCCCACCCCCACAAAAAAAATGCTCAACCCCAGCCCTCAATCTCTCTCCTACGAGATACCCCCCCTCCCCCCGCCCCTAAATGATCTTGCGATGTTATATGTAGGTAAAAAGTGTAATCATTGTTGCTGTAATCTTTGAATAAAGACGATTCCACCAATGGTAATGTGACTTAAATATGCATGCAGAATTTCTGCCAGCTCAGGGAAGGGTGGTCACTTAAAAGAATAAAATGTTGTGACATAACAAATTCTCTTAAAGAAGAGTGCAATTTTCACGCACATGCTAAAGTGCTGAAGAACATTTTTTGAGCATTTTTTTTCAGTTTAAATAAGACAACGTTTCGACAGCGATGCCTACATTATTCTTATCAGCGGAATGAAGCTCTAAGGATAATTGCTTCATCGTTTCCGTCACACACTTGAGTAATCATTTTTTACAACCTAGCAAATAATGGTGGGGTGATGGGAATTCGGAGGCAAAGCCTGTGCGATAAGGCCATAATTAGACAAAGGAATGTGCAACACATGTTTCTGGTGGCTGCTGAGTCAATAATTATTTATTTATTTTTTAAATTTTTTTTTAAAGCTATGATATTCGCCTTTAATAAAGTTTGATATAGATGAATATAAATTCGTATGAGAGATTTTAAAATTCGAGGTAGAACCGCTAATTTTGCAGGACCCATAATGTTGCTACCGAGATGTGCATTGGGATTATGCTTCATCACATTGGTTGGTCGAACACAACATGAAAGGAGCACGAAACGCAGGCTTCATCTATTTCTATGTAGTTTCCTGACCATTGCAGTCACTCTAAATCAACATGTTGCGAATGATATTTTGCAATCTCTTAAGTGATTAAGAATTAAAGTTTTTAATGACAAAAAGAATCAAAATTACTGCCAAATGGTGCCTATAAATAGTAGTAGCATGTATGTAGCTTGAGCTGGCCGCAAGACATGAAGCTGCTCATAAATCGACAAGACGAATGCTCTTCGGGCGTCGCCTAAAAGGATTCGTTCCGATGGAGAAAGATTTGGTAAGATACAACTTAATTATATTGCAAACATTTCAGCGGGTTTTTCTCTTCTTTTTATACATTTCTTAATTATTTCGCACACTTTTCCGCACTTTTATCACAGGACGAAAAGCCGACGTCGAAATCGTACGGCTTTGCAACATTTCAACAGCGTTTAGATCATTTTGACGCGAATAGCACTGCGGAATGGAAACAGGTATGTATGTCTTTATGTTAAACTTCAGAATATTTGACAATATAACATTATATTCGAATACAAACAACTATTATGCTCTCCCAAATGCAACGAAATTAATTGCAGAGATACTTTTACAATTATGAATTTGCCAATGTCAGCGGATTGAACTTCTTGTACATTGGAGGAGAGGTCAGTTTGTTTTCGGACTGAATGTTTTGTATATTCTTTGTCATTTTGAATCTACTATATAAAATATTAATAAAGCTGCGTGTCGGAGAGTGGGAGGATAGAGAGCAAGAGAGAGAGAGAGAGAGAACGTGAAAGCTAGAGAGAAATAGAGAGCGATAACAAGAGAGAATGCTGCAGAGCGCAGAGAGCGACTACACAGTGACGGGAGCGCGCTGCCTTTCGTTGGATATGCTCGCCACTTTGGCGCAGCACTCTTTTCACTCGAACATCGCTTCTACGGCCAGAGTCGACCTACGGCGTTATTATTGATTTTATTTTCTTGTTGATTAAAAATATACATTTTCTTCTAAGATAATAAATATTTAAAAAAAAGAAAATGCAAAATAGTTTGGTCAAATAAATATGACAATAAGTAGATTTCATCGATTAGAAATCTAAGCTACATACCATATCTTATAGAAAACCAGGGAACATGAACGGATTCTTCAAGGTCTAATGTCTAAGCCTTAACTTGGACCTATGGGTCTAATAAGGCCTTAGCTTAGGGCTAAGAGTCTAAGGTCTAAGCTTTGACCTAAAGTTCTAAACTCGATAAGTTCGCTTCTTCAGCAACCAAAGCGTCGCATCGCTCGCCTTTCTCGACTCGCGGCAGGCGCTCGCTGACGTTGCGCGCTTTATTCGCGCCATCAACCGGAACACAACGACGACCACCACTCAGAAATGGATCGTCTTCGGCGGCTCTTATTCGGGTTGGCAGAATATTTTTTAAAGTAAAAACAAATATATGTAAAGATAGTTGCTTAAAAAATTAAGCAGCTAGCGAGATACTTGTAAGAAAAAAATTAAAAGACATAATTATATCAAGATTTTCTTTGGAAAAGTTTTACTTTAAAAAATATTTTATACCTGGAAAATTCAAGACACCAATTCAAAAATGCAACTTTTCCCGTCAAAACAAGTAAAATTCAAGTGGAGTTTCCCGCCAAAACACATATGTATCAGGGTCACTGGCGCTCTGGTTCCGTGAGACGTATCCGGAGCTGGCGGCTGGCGCCGTCGGCAGCTCGGGGCCCGTGCTAGCGCAAGTCGACTTTTATGGTAGGCGTTTTTTTTTTAATTTTATTTCTACAAATCCAAAAAATAAGAAATATTAAAAAAATCAAATGCATTGACATAATAAATGTACGTATTTCCAAGGCTACCTGAAAGTCGTCGAGGACGACATTCGCCTGTACGACTTGATGCACCCGAATAACACGTTAAGCTGCGCTCACGAGGTTTCAGAAGTTTGCATATTTTTTTTGCGAACTATATGTAAATAGAGATTCATCTAAAAGGTGTCATCTATTATTGAATTTTTTAGAAAATCTAAAAAATTGAATATTTCTGAATTTTTCACGGTCTCCAAAGCGTTCGAGGCAATGAAGCTGCTGATGCTTTCGCGAGAAGGCCGCCTCAAGCTCGACAAGACATTCGAGTGAGGAATTAATTTTTTCTTCCCGCCAAAACACCCAAGTCAAATGAAGTTTCCCGCAAAAAAAAAACATAAATTCAAATTGATATTTCCCGACAAAATACCAATTCAAAGGCCAGCAAATTCAAATACAGCGTTTTCCCGTCGCTCGCCGACAAGGGCGACGACGATATGGCGCTGTCGCTCTTCTTTCAAGCAATCACGGTTCGTCAGTCATGCTCAGCCTCTCTCCCTTATGTCTCAGTCAGACAAAATTGCGCGAATTCAAACGTGAGTTTCTGCTTCCCCTTTAAGGAAACATTCCAAGAGGCCGCGCAGTACGGCGGCGTTCACGAGATGGCAGAGAACTGTGATATGATGACGCATCCGCTGCAGGGCGACGATCCCGTGACTACCATGAGGAGAGTATACGGATGGGACATGGCAGTTCGGTGTTTCTCTCTCTCTCTCTCTCTCTCTCTCTCTCTCTCTCTGCTCTTCTCTTCTCTCTCTTTCAACCTACATATTTATCCCTCTCGTTCTCTACACCTCTCTCTCTCTGATATGCTCCCTTCTTGTCTATGATCTAGTCTTAGTTAGTTAATTTTTTTTTTTGCTTTCACCTTCTTTTCATCATCCTCTTCCTAAGCACAATAAAATGTAGGAAGAGTTGAAAACTTTAATTCCTTGCAGACCTCAGTCGGCTACGACTTTGAAGTGCGCCAATTGTCGCACGAGAACTGGAGCGGCGATGATGGAGGTAGAAAATTTATTTTAATTTATTTTAATTAACCACAAGATAAATTACTTATAATTACAGTAGTGACATAATTAATAGCAGTGTATTTTATAAAATATGTACATATATATATATAATTCTAAGAAAAACTTGCTATAAGCAACTAATTATTTTGCTGTAGCATAATCGATCGTCATTTTTCGCTCGACTGTTTCTTTCGCAATCGCAGGCGCTCTCCGCAGCTGGGTGTGGCAGACATGCAATGAGTTCGGCTTCTCAACATCGACCGACTGGGGAAGCAATGTCTTTGGCGGCGCGACCATTCCGCAAAAGTAGGAAGTATTCTTCTGTTAATTATATATATATATATATATATATATATATATATATTTTAATTCTAACAGCTATTTATAAACTATTTAGCAAAATTTTTGCTACAATTATGCCAAAGTCCATTTTTTGTTGAATTTTTGTGTAAATTTTTTGTAGAGGCAAAAAAAAAGACAAAAATTATTCCAGTTTCTACCTCAACATTTGCCAAGACGTCTTCGCAAGGAGCACAGACCAAGTTCGCGAAGCGGTCGAGCGCACTAATCATTTCTACGGAGGACGCGATTATTATCGCGTAAATAGCCTATCGAGTTTTTATTTTTATTTTACCATTTTCTATGTATAAGTTTTCCAAACAATTTTAACCATTTCAAATTGAAAAAAAAAAACTTTAAAAAACTGGTCTCGCAGGGAACGAACGTCGTCATCACCTACGGTACTCATGATCCGTGGCACTTTCTCGCCAAGACCACGAGCATAGACGCGAGCGTTGTCATTGTTCAACTCAAAAGTAGCCATTCATTTATTCTAGCCATAAAAATATTCTTCTTCTTAATACTATTAAGACAGCCTATCTGTAAGGGTCGAGCGGGGCGCAATACAGGGCTGCAATGGGAAATTTTTGATTTTAAAATTGATGAAAATTTGATCATTTGTACTATTCGACATGCTCTTTAAAATGGTGAAATCGTGATTTCGAAAAAAAATTTTCTTTCGAGATAATAGCGATTTACGCTTAAAATTCACATGCCCATATCTCAGTTATTTCTTAAGATTTTTGAAATCTCTTTTTTGTGTTTTATTGATCTTTGTATTCTCTTTAAAAAAGGTCGCGGTGACGTTTCGTGAAAACAACTTTTAAGCAGCAAAAATCGTATAAATAGATTTAAAAATATGGTTTTTCTGGTTTTTCAGACCAAGTAACCCCGCGGGGAGGATAAGCTGTTCATAGAAAGAAAGCCCGTGAAATTTGCTACAATGCGATGTATCTTTAAAAGAATTCTAGGAGGACATATTTTTGGAATATGCACTTAAGCAAATATACTCAACTTTAAAAGTACCGTGCAAGAGGTCCGGGTTCGAAGCCCGCTCGGGGCAAAGTTTTTGCAATGTTTTGTAAACTGCCAAAAAACATATTTTCGATCTAAAATTGATGTCTATTCGTCTCATAGCTCCATAAATTTGCATATGCTTTCCGTTTTCATTCTGATTTCACCAACTGAAAATTTCTTCAACATGTTTTTATTCCAACAAAGGTGCACAATTATAGAATCATTTTAGCTTCGTGATTCGAAAGTGCAAAGCATTTCTCAAGTCTCTTGAGGGGCTCATCAATGAACAAATATGTAGGGATTATCATGACTAATGGTCAGAATAGTTCATCGTGGACGCGTCTGGGTGCTGTCTGGGCAGACCCGCTCATGTCTACAGGCTCAAATACGTCTTCATTCGAGAGCTCCTCAGGTGATTCCGTTTGCGTGGCTGTGGGATTTCTTTTTGGATCTGCCTTCTCAGATGGGTACTCAACGTCATTCTCTATCAGTTGTCTAAATTCGTCGAAGTCAGTCCCAAAAAGCGGTTCCGATTGAGCCTCCTCAATGATATCACCTTCCGTATCGAACAGTTCATCAAGCTCGTCTAAGACGTTCACAGATGTTGGTTGCGGTGTCGTTGTAGTTGTTGATTTTCTTTTTGAAACCTTAAATCGTAACCGATTTTGCAGGACACTATCGCCGTCACAGCCATTCTCAATCATACCCTGCAAATTTTACACAAAGGGGGGATAACATCTGTATTCTTGCGAAGCGACCAGGCAGGTGGGGAGAGTATAATGAAATAGACGAGTTGTACATAAGATTTTGAGGCTGCTACAAATCGGCAGCAACTCTTGGCAGCATGAAAGAACTTTCACGGTCCTCTGGAGTCAAAATCGTCGGCTACTATTTCTCCGAGACTCAAGCTGGGAAAGGACCATGCGATCGGATGAGTGCATTGGCGAAGAGAAAATTGCGGAACTACGTTGATAGTGGAAAGGACGTAACCACTCCAAATGAAATTTTGGCAGGAATAACTCACGGAAAACCGCTACGTGCAGTCTCGGTTTACACGGGAAGCATTAGAAGAGGAGAAGCGTCTAAGGCCAAAATTGCCGGAATAAGGAAGTATAACACGTTCCTATTTGAAGAAACGGCACTTCGAGTTCATCGATATTCTACTATCGGTTTCGGCAAAGAGATCGACTACTCATCTCTACAACACAATGAAGGAGAGTTCATCACCGATTCATCTGGAGGTTGCCTGGACACGACATCTGAACTATGCTGGTTGGGGAGAGAAGGCCAACCAATCCGAGGCGAGGTCACGCCGGACCATGGCCGTGATCGTAATGAAGAAATAGATGATGAGGCCTGCCGCGCTCCTGAAGATGCCGAATACACTCTCACGGGAAGTTGCCCTGAATATGGGTATCTTTACAGATGCCCAGAAGAAACCTGTGGAGCTGAATTCTTGCAAGCCCACAATCTCGAGAGACATCTCCTTTTTGGCAAACATAGGGCAATTTCCGAGAGGCTGACTCTTCGGGATTATGTTCTGAAGCGGTACGGCATGTGTCTCGAAGGAGAAAAGATTGAGCAGGCATATTCCGAAGTCGACGAGGCAATCGAGTCGCTAGCAGAAGTGACAGATAACGGGCTTCGTTTGCCACAAGGCTGGGCACTTCGCGAGCATAAGAAGGGCACTCGACTTCCACCCAGGTCTAAGACGTATGTGATCGAAGCGTTTAATGATGGCCTTCGTACGGGCACTAAACATGATCCTCGACAGCTGGAGAAGAAAATGCGCAAGGAAATCGACGCAGCTGGAAAATTACTCTTCTCACCGCCAGAACTTCTCAATTACCAGCAGATAGCAAGCATTTTCGGAAATCTTGCCTCGAAGAAGAGACATGCAAATGTGCCCGACTTGGATCAATCAACAACTACAACGACACCGCAACCAACATCTGTGAACGTCTTAGACGAGCTTGATGAACTGTTCGATACGGAAGGTGATATCATTGAGGAGGCTCAATCGGAACCGCTTTTTGGGACTGACTTCGACGAATTTAGACAACTGATAGAGAATGACGTTGAGTACCCATCTGAGAAGGCAGATCCAAAAAGAAATCCCACAGCCACGCAAACGGAATCACCTGAGGAGCTCTCGAATGAAGACGTATTTGAGCCTGTAGACATGAGCGGGTCTGCCCAGACAGCACCCAGACGCGTCCACGATGAACTATTCTGACCATTAGTCATGATAATCCCTACATATTTGTTCATTGATGAGCCCCTCAAGAGACTTGAGAAATGCTTTGCACTTTCGAATCACGAAGCTAAAATGATTCTATAATTGTGCACCTTTGTTGGAATAAAAACATGTTGAAGAAATTTTCAGTTGGTGAAATCAGAATGAAAACGGAAAGCATATGCAAATTTATGGAGCTATGAGACGAATAGACATCAATTTTAGATCGAAAATATGTTTTTTGGCAGTTTACAAAACATTGCAAAAACTTTGCCCCGAGCGGGCTTCGAACCCGGACCTCTTGCACGGTACTTTTAAAGTTGAGTATATTTGCTTAAGTGCATATTCCAAAAATATGTCCTCCTAGAATTCTTTTAAAGATACATCGCATTGTAGCAAATTTCACGGGCTTTCTTTCTATGAACAGCTTATCCTCCCCGCGGGGGTTACTTGGTCTCAAAAACCAGAAAAACCATATTTTTAAATCTATTTATACGATTTTTGCTGCTTAAAAGTTGTTTTCACGAAACGTCACCGCGACCTTTTTTAAAGAGAATACAAAGATCAATAAAACACAAAAAAGAGATTTCAAAAATCTTAAGAAATAACTGAGATATGGGCATGTGAATTTTAAGCGTAAATCGCTATTATCTCGAAAGAAAATTTTTTTTCGAAATCACGATTTCACCATTTTAAAGAGCATGTCGAATAGTACAAATGATCAAATTTTCATCAATTTTAAAAATCAAAAATTTCCCATTGCAGAGGGCAGATCGACCCTTACAGATAGGCTGTCTTAATCAATCAGCAAAGCAGCCAATTGATATCATCCAATCGCTGTCTATTCTCTCGTTCGTGCTTTGAATTCAAAAATTAGGTTAACTTTTTCCAGCAGCTAATCGAAATGTCCTCTAGCTCTGATAAAACAATATAATATTGAAAAAGAAAAGCTATATTCAACATATACTAAAATAGGACGATGAAAATAGCTTTTTTCTTAAAAATAATTAGATAAATACAGATATATTCAACAAATAGTAATAATAGATGTCGATTTAATGAACTTGATTAAATTAAATGTGTCTTTCTCCATTAGACGCAACCCACTGCCGCGACCTCCAAGCAGCCCGCGGAGACGCCGAGGCCGAGAAGGCGCAAGCGATTACGTTGGCCAACATCGACCTGTGGATCAACGGCCCCGTCACGGGCCAGAATTCAGTCGTGCCAGGTTGGCAGACACATCATCCGTACTTTATATCCGTTACTTGTATAAAGGATATAAGGAACAATACTTTATGTCGCTGTAAAATACAATCCGTACTTTATACACAACACTCTTTATATCCGTTACTCCTAACAGATATAAAGTATGGATTGTCCATAGTTTCGAACCCAGTAAGATTCTGTACTCTGACGGACAATGCTGGGCTCTGAAGAGCAAGGATAGCCGCGAACCGATTATATAAACTATTATTAATTTGATATTTTGACTCAATATCAATTCCATTCATGCTTTGTCGAGTGACTGGAATCATGTTTTTTTTTTAAAGAAAAAATGTATATAAAAACAGCCATATTTCAATAATTATTCATTCCGTCTTCAGCACCACGGGAGCGACTTGCAGAGGCACGCTCGAAGGCTGACAATGAGCCTTCCCAAATGCACCTCTTCAGCATCGCAGACTCTGCAGATAGGGTGCGAGTCAGTTATAGAATAAACATTTGTATAATTACATATGTTCTATTTTCAATTTCTATTTCAACTTTGTAAACTATTTTTTAAGCATTTCTCCGAGCAACTCACCACGCGCACCACGTCTTCGGCTTCATTTTTTTCCGGCAGTCATTTCAGTCGCCGACCGCGAGTGCTGCCTCCGACACCCGACGAGGTTAGCAGAGGATGAAATTATCACCATAAGTATCTTTCTATACTAACCATGAGAATAAGTTGAAATACGAAATAAGCGGACAACGTCGTTATTTTATAAAAATAAATTTTTCCTCCTTCAAATGACATACAGCTCTAAAAAGAGAAAGAATAAAACCAATAAAAAATCACATCTTGTATACAGGTATTGAAAGAGTGGCCAGCAGATTTGCACGAGGGATTCATTCGTCAAAAGTTCGACCATCTCAACAGCACAGTGCCGTCCACTTTCAAACAAGTATGTTTTACTGCATATGAATGTATGTATGTTATACGCCATTGAGGCTACTGATATACACCCTTTTTTCCCGGTTACCGCACAGGACATCGTAATGATTATTAATATAACTAATTAATTAGCACGAGTTAAAATAGCGCACACTCTAAATGATAAATCGAAGCCATATTCATAGCGCTTCTGGACGAGTCGTAAATTTGGCGGCGCCACCGCGCCCAACTTTCTCATGATTGGCGCCGAGTTCCCCGAGTCTATGAACTGGATCACGAACGAGAAGACGGCGTGGATGACGTATGCAAAGGTGCGCATTTATGTATTTACGCTACTTATAGGGAGGAGATCGAAAGTTGCGTAAATACATACTATAAGAAAGTTGCATAGTACTTATACAAAAGTACTTGTAAGAGAAAGGGCGAAAGTTACGCTCAACGTAACTTTTTGCGTGAACTATATAGTATTATGTGCACTTTTTTTAAATACATAACTAATCTCGCTATCAGTGTGTTGGGCGCGGAATTAGAGCGTCATCCATTCAGGAAGTCGGGGCAAATGTGTTCATACTCGAGCATCGCTACTATGGCAAAAGCAAGCTGAAGTATGTTATTTTTAACCTGCCATATTTTATAACTTTTTGACTATTTTTATCTCTCCCTGTCTCTCTCTATCTCTCTATCTCTCCCTCTTTCTCTTTACTTTCTCTCTCCCTCTCATCTCTCTCTCCCTCCGCTCTCTTTCTCTCTCCCCTCACCTTATCTCTCCTTTCTCTCTCTCTCCCTCTCTCTCTCTCTCTCTCTCTCTGTCTCTCCAGCACGACGGATCTCCGCTATCTGACGTCGCTGCAGATGTTGCACGATGTCGTCGTGTTCATCGAGACTGCCAAGGAATCCCTCGAGCTCGCCGGCTCTTGGATCACTTTTGGCGGCTCTTATTCAGGTCTTTTATTATTCTTTTTATTATTATTATTATTATTATTACTTGTAATAATAATTATTATTATTATTCTCATTATTATTATTGTGCTTTTAATATTTTGATATATTTTTTGAAAGCAGTTGACTTGTAAATACGAAATTCACCCATAATCCTTTGGCCAACCGCTGTAATCTGAAGAATGGCCTACTTGGCAGGCGAGCTGGCCTCGTGGTCGCGTGCTCTCTTTCCACATCTCATCGCTGGCGCGGTCGCGAGCAGCGCGCCCGTCCAGGCCAAAGTCGACTTTTACGGTTGGGCTCTATCTCTCTCTCTCTCTCTCTCTCTCTCTCTCTCTCTCTCTCTCTCTCTTTCTCTCTCTCTCTCTCTTCCAACTCTACTCCTCTTCAGCTCTCTCTCTCTCTCTCTTTCTCTCTCTCTCTTCCAACTCTACTCCTCTTCAGCTCTCTCTCTCTCTCTCTCTCTCTCTCTCTCTTTCTCTCTCTCAGTCTCACAATCTCTCTCTATATCTATGAACTCTCCTCTTCATCTCTCTCTGACACTCTGGATCTCTGACTCACTCAACTCTCTTCATTTTCATCTCTCTCTCTCTCTCTCTCTCTCTCTCTCTCTCTCTGCCCTTTCCAGAGTACCTCGAGGTGGTGGAGAGAGTGTTCGCGCTGGAATCACCCGAATGCCTCAACAGCACGGCTCTCGCGTTCTCTGCCGCGCGTCTCCTCGCCTCAACGCCAGATGGACGCGCGGAACTCGGGCTGCTATTCAAGTCAGCACAAGAGAAAGCCACATTTACATATTTAAATGCCACAATTCACCCACACAAAATTGTTTGAAACAATCAATTGTTTTGGCGTAAAACTGAAACAATATTGTTTGATATATCAAACAATGAAAAAAATTATTTGATATGTCAAACAATGATTGTTTCAAACATTTTTTTATGTTCATATTGCGGATGTATCCGATTCATCCGATTCATCCTCTACCCTTCGATATTGGGTGGTACTGTAAACAGGTTATGTAATTCCCCTCGTGCTCGCAATCAGCGCATAGATTCAACACTGTTTTCAGCTCTAAAATCCACAGAAAAGCCGAAAAGCAAGAGAAATGTTCTCGCAAGAGAGATGTTTCTTCATTTATAGCTCTGAAACTGCTGCAGTGAAATGAGCTTCCCCTATTTGTCCAACTTCATTTTGACGCCAAGAAAGACAAGTACAACTTTAGCATTAGTCCGCCGTGGCGAAACGACACTCTCGTATCGTTCGAGGACGTCCAGAACGTCTTCTCTCAGATGTACGGCGTCCTACAGGAGGTCGTCCAGTATTCGGGCGACAACTTTGCTGTCAGAATATGTATATATGTAAATACTATAAATGTATTTATACAATTACCACATATGTTCATTTTAATTAAATTACCGTTAATTGATTAGAAATTACAAGTTTATATTAGGCATGTTTTTTTAAAACTTGAAATAGTATAAAGATTAAATTGTTACAGGGAGCCAAGAGTACGACGAAACTCTGCGAGATCATGACCAAAGCGGACGTCGGAGATGGCCAAGCTGCTCTGCATGCATTGAGAGACGTCTTTACGTGGGATGTAAGTTTCAGTCTTTATTCTTTCTCGGACCCTCTCTCTCTCTCTTAATCCTTCTACCTCAATCCCTTTCTTCTCTCTCTCTCTCTCTCTCTCTCTCTCCTTTTTCTCCCTCTTTTTCTCTCTCTCTCTCTCTCTTTCTCCCTCCTTTTCTCTCTCCTTCTTTTGAACGTCTTATTCTCTCTCTCTCCTTCTCTTCATCGACTTTCTCCTTCTCTCTCTCCCTCTTCCTTCACAGGGCATGACTTCGATCAGTGGCAGTGCTAATGACGACAACTTTCAGCTCAAAGCTCTTATTCAATACATCGGTATGGATTACTTTTTGATTAACTATTTTTTAATTAATTTTGTTTTAATTGAGAACTTTTTTTATTAGTCATGATGATATCTCGCACTCTACATCACATGATTTATTGAGTTTTAAAAGAAAAAAAGAAGACTTTTCAGATGGCCATGACTCTGAAGGCCCAAGCGATGACGAACTAGCAGGCGATTGCTCTTTTTTCACTTTTTATATCTACATATTTATATACATATAATATATACATATTATATACTATATAATATATTTATATATATATTATATATTATATAATCTATATTATATATATTTATGCTACTGTTAAAAATCAATAATTTCTAATTATTTGATGAGAAGTCATAGGTTTTGCTTGTAAAAATGTCGTGTATGTATTTATTTATAAAGTTTTTTTTTATGTAAATACCATTGATTTTTCCTTTTATTTTAAAATGCCTGAAGATCTGAAAAATTAGTTGTGTAAACAACATTTTTACAGACGTCGATTAGGTTAAATGTCCCCGGTGGTTTCCAGTTATACGCACCCTATATCGGGATGTGGAAAAGTCCATCTGTTGATCCTTGCTCTCCGCTCGGTTGTGAATATAGCAAATAGTAAATAATGGTCAAATTATAGACAGGAGCAATCCATGGTCCAGAAAAAAAGGCTTTATACCACCGCCTGAATCTATACCCATCGTCATTTCCAATAATGCATTTCGAATAATTGCATTTTGAAAATATTATTTAAAAAATATATTCATCTATGCATGCCAGAAGCTTTTTTTTTTACTTCTAAACATCTAATTTCAAACAGCTTTCTGTTACCATTTCCTAGTCAGATCGGAAGCCAATAATATGCTGTTTTTTTTTGCCCCAGGCCTGCTGTGGACATGGCAGACATGCAACGAATTCGGCTTCCTCCAGTCGACCGACGCCGGCAAGAGCAGCGTCTTTGCGAGCGTCACGCCGGTCAAGTCTGTTCTGACTTCCATACTCGTGTTTTTCTTCTCTTTCTTTATATTTAAATTCACACTAATAGCATTTTTTCATTCTTGGAATGAAACAAACAAAAAAAATCTTACCATTACGCAACCTTTTTCGACGAGAGAGAGAGCGAGAGAGAGAGAGAGAGAGAGAGAGAGAAGAGAGAGAGGGGAAAGGGGAGAGATGGAGTCTACAAATGAGGACTACTTCTGTTTCCAGCCTCTTCATCCAGCAATGCGAGCAGGTCTTCGGCATCGCCATTGACAGCATCGCCGCTTCGGTCGAGCGCAACAATCGTCGTTACGGCGGCAAGGAACAGTTCACGGTGTGATGATTCTTCATTGAAATCATAAACTTCACAAGCATTATTCACATCCTTCAAAAAATTGTAATTTGAATTACTAGAATTGAGTAATTAGACAAAACAACAAAACAAAAAAATATAATCACATTGTGGAGTCTAATTTTTTTTTTTATAAATGTAATATTCTAAACCTTAATTTCCATAGGGAACAAATGTCGTCTTGCCGAATGGAGACCGTGATCCGTGGCATGTCCAGGGCATTCTCGCTTCTTCTTCACGAGAGACGAGCGTTGTGCCGATTCTTATCAGCGGTTCGTATTTATGTATCTTGTTTTAATTAATAAATTAAGTAATTTATAATTTATTTTTACAGAGAAACCTCTTCTAAACATTGACTTTTTTAATGGCAAGATTAAATAAATCAATAATTCTCCACCCAGGCGCCGCCCACTGCGCAGACATGTATCCGGAGAGAGAAGAAGACGAGGTCGAGTTGAAAGAGGCAAGACGTCTGATTCTTGCGGCAATCAAGAAATGGCTTGGTAAAAAAAACTTTGAATATTATCATTATATATATATATATATATATATATATAATGGTAATTTAATTCTATATCAATTTAATTATATCATAATTACTCTTTTCTTGAGGAGCATTTCACACTGTTCATGGTCAATTTATAATTATGCAAACGTGGCGTCATATGTTTTTTTTAATGTGCGAAGCACAAAAAATATGAAAATATGACGCGTTATTGCAAAAAAAAACAAAACAAAAATAAAAAGATTTACATTAATTCGAAAAGTACCTACCTAGTTTGTTTCCCAAGTACCCTTTGGCCATTTCTAGCAGCAGCAGAGCTGACGACTACTCCAGAGTCCTCTACAGTAACGAGCGTCATGACAACGACAAGCTCAGCAGGAGGTTGGACGGCATTTTCCATTCGAGGCTTGATCACTTGGAATCATCATCTTAAAAAAAACAGTAGACGAAAAATCATTTGGCGATAAATTATTGATTTGAAAAATCAGGTAACCGAATTTGAATTTAGCCAAAAATTCACTTTCACTACTGAATGTTGTTAGTACAGACTCGACTGAGTATTACGGAAGAAAATTCAATAATAGTAACTTTTTAATCCAATTTCGCTTTTTTTCTTTTACAATAAATTCGCCTGAATAATATTTACGCGTAATCGCTATCTCACGGTTTCCTTTGTATCATTGCAGCGCTTCAACAGCTGCGAACGACGTTCATCGCTTCTTTATTCTTATATACATTCCTTTCATTGCAACGATGAGATTTGAATAAAATGTAATATAAAAAAATTTATCGCATGTCTGACAGAGAGAGAGAGAGAGAGAGAGAGAGAGAGAAGGAGAGATATAGAGAGGCTCAGATATTTTTTTTACGGCTGGGCGCAAAAATCTTATGTTAAACCCATTCACCTCTCTGATCAAGGCTGACAGATGCGAGATGTGCATGTCCGAAAGAGAGGGGGGGGGAGAAAGGAACAGTGAGCCCCAGTGGGGATAGATACTTCGAAACGAGAGAAAAGAAGGAAGAGAGACAGTGTGGCATTGATAGAGAAATAGAGAAATAGATAGATAGAGAGGTCGGAGAAGTCAAGGGAATGAGGACGCTTGCTCCTATATCACAGAGAGAATGAAGTTGTGCTATCGATCCCTCCCCCCTCTCAGATGCACTGCAGAGAAGGAATCCTCCCAACTTTGTCTCCTTCGTACCTTCTTCCTTTTATATTGCCGCAATAAGTGATTAATGAATTTTCATTTTTTGTTCGTAAATGAGTAAAGCGTTCTTCTTCTTCTTAATCATTTAAAAATAAATAAATAAATAAAATTTAGATTTCTCTCGCCATACACGCGAGAATTGGAGCGAAGTAAAGGCAGCGTAAATCTGCCCCTACTCGCTATGTCTCTCTCTCGCTCATCTTCACAACGCATGATCCATCCAGCGCTCTCACCTCAAACCCGTTCTGCGCACTCGAGCGACAAGAGGAACAGGCGCATATATATGTGCGCGCGAAAGCAGCCGCAGCCACCGAGAAAAGGAAAACGTCCAGCGGCGATTCCTTCGAAGATTTCGACTTCGTCACGGCAGAGGTCGGCACACAAACGACCACCGACTTTCCAAAGGAGAGCTGACGTCCAACTACGCGACCAGCTGGAAATCGTCAGAAAAGAGCTGGTGAAAGCGAGGGGCGAAGCGGAGCACTACAAATCAATGCTTGAGTGCTACTTCCAAGAGATTTACCGGCTGGAACGCGAACTATCCAGCGAAAGGCAGCCTCATGGATTGTGTTTGTGTGCTTGCAAATGATAAAGCTTGTGCCAAGCAATGCCATTTGCTTTCATTGTATTGAGCGAGAGGCCGCTCAAATTCTGTTAGGGGATGTCATGGAGGGCAGCCGTCCCGCTAAAGGTTAAGGGCGGCAGCGCCATGCCGGTTCAAGCCGGCTGGCAGAGGGTGAAAGATCATCACCATGTGAGGCTGCTGCCCCCTTCCCCTCTCTGCCCTTTCCCCTCCGCTGCACGATTATAACTCTGCGGAATAAAGTGAGGTCAGAGAAGTCCTCGTCCTGCCACACCTCGAGGATTCAACATATGACGGCATATGACAGTTACTTCACAAGTTGTATTCTTCGTTTTCTAAACTATTGAGCATCATAAAAAATAAATTTTAATTAATATTTTCTCTGCTTACAGTGAATAATTCTTAAATCTAAGAGAGAGAGAGAGAGAGGAGCATGCCTATGAGACCACAGCATGAGATTCTAGGGAAAGCTCGCATCTCAATCGCAGTCCCAAAAGGGAGAGATGACCAAGAGGTGTGTGTGAGCAGGATTCCAGATAGTGATGTCGTAGCCGCATATATTTTTAATTACCCAAGTCGGGTTTAATTATCCAAGTTTGAGAGCAAACACCAAAGTTCTCTCTATTCTGGTGGTCTTCCCAACATAAGCTGGTTAACCAAGAAAAACGGAACAAATTCTCCAAGCTTTCAGTGAAAGGCGCCACTCGAGTACCCGAGGAGGATCTACTCTGACTGAGGAGAATTCCACGTGAGGATCCTAATGGGCTGATTTGCCAAAACTTCGGTAACCTTCTCTAACTCTACGACATGCTTCCCTGCTTGCTAACGAGAAGTCCTTGAAAGTGCATTTCGGGACGTCCGAATTGAAGAGAAGTATCATTGCTGGGTTAATTGGCTGTCCCCTCGTGATTTCCTCGTTGCTGCGGGGGTCTGCCAGAACTATGACATAGGAACGACTGATGAGTTATCTTCGAGCACCTTCGATGCATATTTGTTCACTCTCTATAGTAACCCACCTGCATGAGATTCGAGTCGGTACAACTCAGCTCTTATTGTTCTATTGTTGCGCATAAAAATGGTATATAAAAGCTAACTCTTGTCCGGACAGAGAGAGAGAGAGAGGAGGGAGGGAGAGAGAGAAATAGTGAGACATAGGGAGGGATACAGAAAGAGAGAGGGCTCAGAGGAACTTGAAGCAACATACGAGATTAGATTGAAGGGACTTCGATAGAGAGTTAGTGAGGGAGGATAGATACAGCGGAACGAGAGCAACAATTAAAGGAATAAGAGAGACCATGAGGAATGGATATAGAAAGAGAGAGAGAGAGAGAGAGAGAGAGATAGAGAGAGAGAGAGATAGCGAGAGAGAGTCAGAGAAATAAAGTGAGTGAGGACGCTTGCCCCCTACATCGCAGAGAGAGAATGCAGTTGTGCCATCGATTCCCAACCCCTCCCCTCCACTCTCAATAAGAGAGGCACTGAAGGAAGAGTAAGCAGCCTCCCAATTTAATCGCCCTCGTATTTTCTTTTTTATTTTGCCGCAATTAGTGATTAATAGATTTTATCTTGTTCGTAAATGCGTGAGGCGTGCGTCTTCTTATAAATCATCTAAAAAAAATTTAAACTTCTCTCGCCATACACGCGAGAAATGAAGCAAAGTAAAGGCAGCGTAAATCTGCCGCTACCACACCTTCATCAACAGCAGTGACATCAAGCCAAGGATACTTTACAAGTTGCATTCTCCATTTTCTAAACTATTGAGTATCATAAAAATAAATTTCAATCAATATTTCCTCTATTTACAGTGAATAAGTCTTAAAGGAAGTATCCGGCGAATAATTATACAGTAGCGCTAGAGAACCACTTTGAATGCGCGCGCTCAAAAAGTTGCCTGTCGCTCGGTCGAGAGAGCATGTGAAATAGGAGGGCGGCTCTGACCTACCGTAACTAATTCTCTACCCGCGATTTTTCACGTTACTATTGCTCAGAGTGCAATTTAAGAAAATCGCTCAAACTTTCAGGATGTATGTTTTACGCCAAGATAAACTTATCAATAAAGAGAAAACCCAAGGTTAATTATTCCTCGGATACCTCCTTTAAATCTATGTATTTCCTGCGAGATTTTTTTTGAATGATAACATAGAGCAGTATTTATTTTCTTGATTTTTATTTGTCTACGTGACTTTCGGCACGTTGACTACAAAGAGATCTCGTTAAGAAAGAGCAAATTGAAGGATGGATGCCAAGCTGTGACGTCACCAGCTCGGATGCTCTTGTCTCCTTGGCAGATCTGACTGATTGTGTGGGATACGACATTTTAGACACCGTCACCAATTGTGGACTCGATTAAGAAGATCGAGAGTTTTGCAGGCACACTTACGTTATAGTGAAGGTTAGAGAGAAAGAGAGAGAGAGAGAGAGAGAGAGAGAGAGAGAGATAGAAAGAAATAATTCAACTCCATTCTTCAGGAAATGGACAACTACCGACGCGTATGATCGACCGCCCCTCGCCGTAGTCGCAACTGATAGCGATGAATCGTGATGACGAATAGGCCTCTTGTACCTGAATAATGGAGTTCATATACATTCATATCAACACATTTCTCACATTTCTCACAGACGGAGCGCTCCTTTTCGAGGTTGCACCACCTTGTCAGTGACTATAGACACCGCCTCTCAGACTCCAGTATTCAAGCCCTCATCACCGCTTCCATGAATCGCACTGTAGTTGTTGGAGTAGATGAGGAAGACGATGATACTGACAACTCGTAATAAAATCGCTAGTCGTATTTCAGCATTAGAATCCTGTCTGTCTCTCTTCCCTTTTCTGCAGCTCATTTTTATTTACAAAATCTATAACCACAGTTTTTATATTGACGAGTTGCTTGTTGGCTAACATATTTTTCCAGTTGTTGATTTCATTGACTACTCGTATCTCAATTGATACTTGCATTTCAGAATTACAGTCTTTATCTGTCTTTAAGCCGATAAAAATAACGTGTTAAAATAAGATTCCAAGCGAACGAGAATTTTCTGCTTTTTCTCCAGCTCAAGAAAGCAGGCCCGGGCCCGGCCGCAAGTATGCAGGGCCCGGCCCGGCCCGGCCCGCAAAGAACTTTATGGGCCCGGGCCCGGCCCGCCTTCATATTTTTACCCTCGGCCCGGCCCGGGCCGGGCCCGCAATTTGAAGGGCCCGGCCCGGCCCGGCCCGTAAGGATAGTGGGCCCGGCCCGGCCCGGCCCGCAAGGAAGGCGGGCCGGGCCGGGCCGGCCCGGGCCTGGTTTTGACCATCCCTGGTCGTTCCTCTCGGTCCCGCCTCCAGCTGGGCGGCTCTTGGGGCACAACAATATCCCACCTCCGCCTAGATGAACGTCTCGCTCATTTTCATACAGCGAAACGAGAGCAAAAATTAAAGGAAGAAGAGAGACAGTGAGGAATTGATAGAGAACGAGAGTGAGAGAGAGAGAGTCGGAGAAAAAAGGAGTGAGGACGCTTGCTCCTACATCGCACAGAGATAATCCACTTGTGCTATCGATTTGGCGGGCCCACTCTCAATATCAAACAGGCACTGAAGAGTAGGCATCTTCCCAATTTGATAGCCTTCGTTCTTTTTTCTTATATTTATTAGTGATTAATAGACTTCTTTTTTAGCAAAGGCGGGACGCGTGCTTCTTATTAATCATTTAAAATTAAATAAATAAATAAAATTTAGATTTCTCTCGT
Organism: Allodiplogaster sudhausi; assembly: GCA_945643635.1. NCBI lineage: Eukaryota > Metazoa > Nematoda > Chromadorea > Rhabditida > Diplogasteridae > Allodiplogaster > Allodiplogaster sudhausi. Next base: position 24,132 of record CALZFC010000122.1, read on the forward strand.
CATACACGCGAGAATTGAAGCGAAGTAATATCAGCGTACGTCTGCCCCTACCGACATACATAATACCTTCGTAAACTACACTAACATCAAGCCAAGGTTACTTCACAAGTTGCATTCTTCGTTTTCTAAAATATTGAGTATCATAAAAAAAATAAATTTTAGTTAATATTTTTTATACTTACAGTGAATAATCCTTAAATCTACATATTTCCTGCGAGTTTTTGAATGGTAACGTAGAGCAGTATTTATTTTATGATTTGTCTACGTGACTTTTGGCACGTTAACTTTCTCGTTAAGAAGGAGCAAATGGAAGGATGAGACAAGATGCGGAGAGCAGATCACCTACATACACACATCATGAATACCGTCAACAACACGGTTCTAGCCTTGGCGATAGTGTTTACTGACTCCATGAGAGAGTGCCTGAAAGATCTGTCCGAAATGGAAAGTGGAGAGAGCGACTGGAGCATGATGCCGTCTCTGGAGACGATTGTGTGATCATGGGCGCGTCTCATTTTACGCAATTTGTGTCCTTATTGTTAGCGGTACCGGGGAGCATGATGTCGGAAACCCGAAGAAGGGTAAATTCGGTCGCAGCATTCAAAATATGGTGATTCTTGCCAGAAACTCAGAACAATTCGTCTTCCCTTAGTTTTTAAACTAGATCATGCCGAATCTTTCCTGGAAGCCGATAATGCTCCCCAGCTCAAAGTAGCCCATATTCGCGACCGACGAGGCAGAGGAGTACGCGCGCCAAGCATCGGAGTTGTGCTGGGACCTGAATGAAATTGAATTCTGCAGTCACACCTTCTCAACATGAGCCGTAGCGGAGAAGAATGCCAACACGAATTCAAGTCGAAATACTCGCGAAGGCGTCCTGGCGAATCCGAAAGATGATGACACGGAAATCGCCTGGGCGAAAGCGCAAGCTTCAACATGATCACGAATTATCCCATCTCCCCGAGGTGAGGATACTGGCTGAGAGGCATTTCCCTGCTTTACCCAAGGATATATCTTTATGTATTTATGTATGTATGTATTCCATTCGACTCCGAGTGCAGGCTTAGGAGTTTCGCTCTTATTGTTCTATTCTTGAGCATAAAAATGGTATTCACAAGCTCACTCTAGTCCGGACAGAGAGTGAAGGAGGGAGAGAGAGAAACAGTGAGGCAGATGGAGTGAGAGAAACAGTGAGGCAGAGGGAGTGAGACAGAGAGAGAGAGAGAGAGAGAGAGAGAGAGAGAGGGCCGATTGGAAGTGAAAACATACAGAGGAACGGGGGCGATCACACTACGAGCAGCATACGAGATTAGAGAGAATGGACTTGGATAGAGAGTTAGTGAAGGAGGGTAGATACACAGAAACGAGAGCAACAATTAACTGAAGAAGAGAGAGAGAGAGTGAGGAATCGATAGAGAAAGAGAGAGAGAGATAGATGGCGATAGAGAGTCAGAAGAGAAATCAAGGGAGCGAGGACGATTGCTCCTTCATCACAGAGAGCATGCCAGTTGTGCTATCGACCCGTCCCTTCCACTCTCAATCAGAGCGCCACTGAAGGAAGAACGGCCGTTTGAGATAACAAGAGGGGAGGCCTGAAAGGTGTGTGCCTTGAATCTAATGATTCCACGGCTGATTGAGATGGCAAGGGTGTCGATTGATTGATCTTTGATAACTTCGAGAGGAATTCCTCGTAACGAACAGTCCTGGAAGGGTTATTACGAAGCGAATATACTGGATTAGAGGCGCGATCACGAGTGGAACGAGGTTTCGAGGGAGTGGTCTTAGGCGGGTTCTTGTTAGGTGGACGCACCATGTCAAGAAGTTTAGTGGTAAGGAGTTGCGGAAGGAATAAAAGAAGATGAAAGCAGCAGTTTAAAGTGAAGAAAGACACGCAATGAAGGAGACTAAAAGGAAAGAGTCAAATAAAGAGAATAAAAGGGAAAGAAAACAAGGTAAGAAACTTGAATAGCGGGTATACCCGAGGAAATTAGGTAGGGCCGAAGCCAAAGAAATAGCAGGAAACTCTGAAAGGCTTAGGTAGCGGGCAGTGCCCAAGAGATAGCGGGATTACCCCGAGAGATTAGGTAACGGGTATATACCCGAGATAACGAGGAAACGAAAAGCGAAGAAACAAAGGATGGTAACAAGACGATTCCGAGAGCTACAGTGGGATCAACGCTCCTCCACCTGCTTAAACCTCGTCACTCCAATTAACTCCTTGATTCTAATCGACTTGACGTTTAGCTCAGAAAATAAACAACTCCTTAACTTCTTGGCCCCTTGTAACGCTAAGGATATACCTTTCCTTTACAAGGGGAAATAACATTGGTTTATCAGTGAATCAGTTATACCTCAAACATGTTGAGAGAGGCGAAGGAACACCTGAGAGCGTGGACGAAGGGGTCCAGGATGAGAGTGAGTGAGAGCAGAAGAAGAAACGACTACTTCGCAGCACGGAAGAAAACAACAATAATAAAACCGCTATCCCAAAAAGGAAACATCAAAATGATTGCTAAACATAGGATGAATCCGCATGGGATGAATTTCAATTCAAAAATTATGGTAAGTGAAATATTAAACCGGTAAAAGAGAACAAAAACGAGAACGTTTTTGACATTGGGGGCCACGAGAGAAAACATAGATATAACATAAAGGTAAAAGGACAAGAAACTAGGGTACTAATTCAGCGAATTGTTAATGATTAAAATCATGAAGAAAAACGAGAGACCAAAAGAAATCTAACGAGGGGGGAAAGGGTGTCGGCGGCAAAGAGCTATGTTATGGGTAGCTTGGCCGCAGATTCTGCAGGCAGGAGTTGGCTGGTAACACTCGTGTTCCAGGTGAGAGCCCAGCACGACCTCGAGACACAGGAAACAGAGGCGAGACTCGCGAGCACGATCGAGACGACGTTGGAAGCTGTCGAAGACATAGCATCGGCGAGAGTCGTGGGTGTCTTCTCCACAGAAACCACAAAGACCGTAGTTGCTTGGCGGATCGCGGGAACCGAAAGAGGCCACTCGTGCCTGGCGACGGTTCGGTCTTTCCGTATGAGTCCACGAAGGGCGAGGGGCGCTCGGAGCAGAGAAGCGGCGATTTGGCTCATCAGGGCGAGGGGCACTCGGAGCAGAGAAACGGCGATTTAGCTCATCAGAATGATCTCCCTGAACAATAACTGACATTAAAGGAATTGTATTTCTTCGCTTTCTAAGCGGAGAAAATCTCAGAGATACTGAGTGGGGAGTAGTTTCCGAACGAACAAGTTTTCGCTTATTTCCAGTCTTTTTTGGAAAAGATTGTAGAGGGCGAGAAGACGAAGGAGTAATTGAGAAAACAACCTGTACAGCCGTAGATGACAAAGAACGAGTGACGAGGTTCGAGTGGGCGATGTTTTCAGCAGAAGTAAAGTAGCCGAAGGTTATCGGCGAGTGTGCAGGGGGCGAGAAAGTAGCCGGTTCAGCGTGAGTCGAGGACGAGGGAGCCGAGGACGAGGGGGCCGAGGGAACGACAGACGAGGGAACGGGAGCTTGGTCAATAATGACTTTCTCCTGAATGATGCGACGGACGTGAGTCGCATCATTCTCGATCTTTGTAATGCGCTCGACCATCTCTCCACTGAGTTGAATTTGCTCTTCTTGATGAAGACAAATCGTGTCGAGTCGATCGAGAAGAGCGTGTTGGAAATCACGAGATGAAAGAGGGGGAGGGAGAGTGATGTCTCCACGAAGTTGGGCGAGGGCAGTGGGAGGACGATCAGGAGGAGCAGACGAAGGACGACGAGGGAGCGATGGCGAAGGCATGACTGTGGCAATAGACTCTGCCAGACAAACCCTCTCAACAGAAGACGACACTGATGACGCAGTGGATCCCTCGTAGTCGAGGAGTTCTGCCTCTTCCTAGAATGATAGGTAAATGAAGAAACGGAAAGGAAAGATATTAAATAAATAATAAGTTCGAGTTTCCGATTTAACGAGTTAATTATCTACTTCATCTTCTGAAGATGAATCGAGGATATCTATGCCTGGATCTTCCAAAGGGGCGCGAATTTCCAAAGGAATCAAATGTGGTATGGGGCGAGTTATTTTTCGCATTTTGCAAGATTTCAAAGTAGCTGATCTACCACTAGGAGACAGATGGAGAATTCGGCCAAGTTGCCAAGAGCCTCTGGGGAGGTTACTATGCTTAATAAGGACGATTTCACCAATTTCGGGTTTTCTAAGATTCGATGTTGGTCCCTGGGCAATACAATTAGCATGAGCGGAGGAAGCAAGGCCAGAGAGATGTTCATCAGACCAAATTCTAGCAATTCTTCCAGAATATTCCAAAGCATTGAAATACAAAGATATGGCTTTGAGATAAGACTGGTCAGCAGTAGGTTGATAGTCAGGATCATTACCGATATCTTCTTCTTTCAGTCCAAAACTAGTTTGTGCTGAGTGGGGATTCAGAAAATCGAGAGGTCGAAGGGCAACACAGTCTTCTTCAGGAAGAGTGCATGAACTAGTTACAGTAATAGGCCGAGAATTGATCACACATTCAATTTCAGCAAGGATGGTGACGAGTTCTTTTTTCGTTCAACAGGTTCAACAATTTTGTTCCAATTCCTTTTCGAAGAGCAGTTTTTACAGAACCAATAAGACGTTCATAAATTCCTCCCTGCCAAGGACTATGAGCAGCAGTAAAGTTCCAATCAATACCCTTATCTGCAAGGAACGAGTGAATAAGGGGGTCAAGAGTAGTGGAGGAATGATTAATAATTCTTTCGGCCAGCAGGAAATTGGTGTCTCGATCTGAAATAATGCTCTTTGGAACTCCCCGCTTTGAAAAAAGGCGGCGAAGAGTACGAAGGAAGCTAACAGCTGAAAGATCAGCTGCATACTCGATGTGAACAGCACGAATTGAGAGACAAGTAGCGAGCATAGCATAGACCTTACACGAATTACCATCACTTTTGACATTGAATGGACCCATATAATCTATGCCAATGTTGAGGAAGGGTCTTTCATAAGTTACACGCTCAAGGGGAAGAGGGGGGAGCGAAGGATAACGAAAGGGTTTGGCATGTTCCTTTCTGCAAGTGACACATTTGCGAATGATCGAGAGTACTACACTGCGAACGCGAGGGATCCAAAACTTCTGCCTAAGCTCATTAATCACGTGATTTATGCCTGCATGCATATTTTTCACGTGAATGTGATGAATGAGCAGAGTAACAAGGGGGTCATGACGATCTGGCAGAAGAATGGGGAACTTAGTATCGTTTTCAAGTAACGAGTTTTCAATTCTCATATGAGAACATCTCCAAATAATTTGGTCATCGAGAAAGGGCTTTAAAGAGGTCATGGAGGGGATGTTCTTTTTGGAATTAGATTGACAAATTTTCCAAAGACGAGACTGAGCAAAACGAATTTCGTAAGCAGAAGGAGGTCCATGAATAAATTCGTCTTTGCCAATAAAAGATCTCATTTTTTCGGCAATTTTTGGTGAGCAGTTTTGAAAACGATTGGCAATAAATCGATGGACGTAAACGAGGATGCGAGCATAAGTGGAGAGAGACGAGAACTTAGTCGTATCGATAATTGGTGTGAACAAGGAGGTGTTAGCAATGTTGGCATACACCGAAGCAATTAGATCCTCATTGATGGGTTTCTGAAACTCTTCTTGCTCTTCATCTAGCTTAATAGCAGCGAGTTCTGAAATATTCGAGGGGCCATTCCACCAAATGAGAGAGTCCTGCAATTCGGTTCCATTACAACCGCGACTAGCAATATCAGCAGGGTTCATCACACCAGAAATGTGACTTAAACGAGTACGAGGGACATAATTATCGAATGATAAGGTATTCACAAATTTTTCTAGTCCAGTTCTTACTTTCTCAACTCGATTTTTCACATATACACTAGTCTCTCGCTCACGCTTGGAAGTCCACCAAAGCGCAATTTGACTGTCAGAAAGAATCAGTAAATCAATGAGGATATTTTTTCCAGAAGCGCGAAGACTGTTTGCGATGTAATTGGCGAGATTGACAGCGATAACAATGGATTGGAGCTCAAGTTTCGGAATGGTTGCCTTGTTTTTAACAGGAACAACATGAGAACGTGCCATAAGCAGATTAACATGAGAGTCAGAGAGCCTATAAGCACAAACTCCAAGACCAGAATTTGAGGCATCTGAACAAATGACAAGAGAGACCTTCTTATTATCTGCAATAGTCAATTTACGAGGTAACAGTTTGCGAAAGGAGCTCATTTCGGTCATAATGACATTCCAACGAGTAACGAGGTTTTCGAATAGTGGTTCATCCCATTTCAAATTGCTTTTCCAAAGTTCCTGAATGAATTGTTTTTGTCTAAGCGTAATGGGAGCGAGGAAACCGAGGGGATCGAAAGTACTAGCAGCTTGACTGAGAACAATCCTTTTGGATACAGTATTTTCAGGGATACAGCAAGATGGCTGGGAAATGAAAGTATCATCAGTCGAATTCCACTGGACTCCAAGGATTTTCTGTTCACCAGAATCACCTTGGTCATCCTTGGGAAGGGAATTCTGAAAGGGAACATCATCCGAAGTTACTTCACGAATGTTCATCCCTCCCTCGCTAAACAGTTCCTTTAAGCGGTCATAAGCAAGTTTCTTGTCCATACCAGAGGCATCAATAAGCAAATTGTCGACATAGAGATTACGATGTAGCTGAATCAATAAGTGGGCCATTGAATCCGATGGATGAACGAGTTGCGAATTGTGCCAATCGATACCGAGGATGGACATTTTTCTTTCCAAATGATATCTAACAGTGGCAGTGAGAAGAAAGGGAGACTGAGCTGCACCAAATGGTACATTAGTGAAACGGAAAGTTCGCAAGTTGTCTTTGGTCAAGGGTTTCGAGATATCATGAATCCATAAAAAGCGAAAAAGGTCGCGCTGATCTTCCTGGATTCTTACTTGCAGAAAAGCTGCTTGAATATCAGCCATGAGAAGTGAGGATGCAAGACGTGAACGAATGAGCAAAGCAGGAACTTCCTCAATATTAGCATCTCCTGGGGGCATAAGTGAATTCAAGGAAGCCCCAGATTTTTCATTGGCAGAAGCATCAAAAACTATTCGTATTGGCTTATTGGGCTTTCCAGGACGAAGGACACCATGATGTGGGAGATAACACACATTCTTTTCAACGAGGGGATCGATGGAACAAGGGACTTCTTCAATCTGGTGATCTTTCAAATGACCCATGATTACATCATCATAGTGGGAGAGCATGTTACTGCGACCGAGACCTTTTAGGACACCTTTTAGTCTGATCCAGGACAAGTTGAAGTTCCCGCTAAGGCCAGAGAGAGAATTGGGGAAGCAATATCGCACGAAGTAACGATTATCACGAAATTCTACATTTTCACGAAAGTAATTCCAAACGATTTGATTTTGCTCTAAACGTAAAACCTTTTCGGGGCGAAGTTCATCACCTCTACCAGCTTCATCTAGATCGAAAAACGAGGTTACACGAGCATTAAAGTCTTTCGATTCCATTAGTAAGAGGGAGACAGCATTTTCCGAGGGTTTTGAATTGCGACGATATCCAACAGGCAAAGGGCCAAAGACCGTGGGGAGCACCACCATTTTACTGGTTAGCATTTCGATTTTTTCACCGGGTGCGAGGATGAATGGAATGTAATCTAGACCCACAAGTATATCAGGGGGGCGGCGATTCGACTTTTCATTGACATCAAAAATGGTCCATCCCTTCTTTTGTAATTCTAAAGCATCCGATTCGTCGAGGGTACCAGGGGAGATTGCAGCAGAGATCTGAGTATGGAAGACAAGGGCCGACATCTCAATGTTGGGACCCTTCGGGGGAGCGAGGGAAAAGGAGACAATATCACGCTTCATTCTGCCGTCAGTTTTCCCACCAATTCCTGAAATGACACTTTCCTGAGATGCTATGGGAGGAAGGGAAGCTTTTTTGGCAAAATCAGGAGAAACGAGGGTCTTGTTTGAGCCAGAATCTAGCATGATAAGTGCCTTCGTTTCAGAACCAGTATGGTTGATTATGGAGCAAAAGGTGGTAAGATGACAAGTTTTCAATGGAGAATCTATAGGAGGCGAGGGACACGAGGAAACCATGGAAATATCTTCCTGCTCACGAATTGCAGTATTATCTGGAAGATTTGAGCTATCAACATCGAAGGTCTGGACATTCCTTGTTATGAATGGTTCTTGCCTGAACAAGCGAGGGCACAGAGAGATGTGATGTTTATCACCACAGATGATCTACAGATGGTAAGAGAGTGTGAAGACGAAAAGCAACCAATGCAAATTCTGCGTTCTTTTGCAATATTCAATCTTTCCGAAATGGTGCGATAGGTATTGCACTTGGCAGCGGACTTATGTCTATGGCAAAGTTCACAATCTTTTTCAGCTGTACTAGAAGGATTCGAGGCACGAGGGAGCGAAGGTTTGCTAGTTTTCGGGAGAGAAGCACGTGGTCCCTCATTGGAAATGAAGCATTGTTCGGAGGGGTCGTCAGAACAGTCGGAATCAGACTCCTTTTCACAGTTGCTCATCTCATCACCATGATTTACAGTGTATCTAGGAGGGTCATGTCTATTTCCTTGGTGGTTTCTTTCTCGAGGGCGAAATTTTCCAAAGTTATTTGGGGGTTGGAAACGAGGTTTCGAATGATTCGAGTTGTTTTGATGATACGAGGGACGGTTGGAAGTCTGAAGTGACAATTCTGCGAATTCCCTAACACGAAGATTGTTTTCGATTTCTCAAAAAATCAAAGAGAGGGTCCGCTTCTTGTCAAAGAGACTAGTCCAAACAGTCTTACGAGTTTGAACAGGAAATTGTTCGAGGATCTGCTGGTGAAGGGATAAATTGTCTTCAACAGGCATGAATTTCGATAATTTCTCAGTTAGTTGGCGCATGGTATAGAGAAGATTGAACTGGGCCTTGGCAGTTTCGAGGGCAGAGGGCAAAGAAGATAATTGCTGTAAAAGAATGCTAGAATGCATCTCAGTATTGCCATATCGTCTAGTCAATTCACTTTTGGCGCGGTCATAGTTTTCACCGGATGTCGAAATACGAGAGACGAAATCTTTTGCGGAGTCGGTGAGACATTCCTTCAAATAACGAAATTTCTGGAAGGACGAAAGGGAGGCGTCATGATCTACAGCATTTTCGAATTCTTCGAAGAAACTATGAAACAATGTTACATCATCACCGCTAAAGGTTGGGAGCTGGAGAGGAGGGAGAGTGTGAAGGCGTTGACTGCTAATTACCTTAGCCAGAGAGTCAAGAATTGATATATCACGAGGTTGCGAGGGGTATTCCGAATTATTTCCAAGGAATGGTGGGGATAGCTGAACATTTTCACGAGGGTGACGATTCTGTTCTACGGTGGGGGTACGGTAATCACCGTATTCTTGGCCAGGAGGTGGAACATTTTCATGAGTATGGCGATGATGTTCAATGTTGGGATTACGGTAATTACCGTAACCCTGACCTTGACTTCGCGGCTGGCAAGGAGGAGGCACAAATTGAACAAGAGGAGGTGTGAGAGGGCGAGCTCCGAGGTTTTCGATGTTTCTAATGGACTGTGAAAGAACAGGAGGGGGTTCATAGCTAACACTGCCAGTAAGTTTCGTCAACATCTGGTTAAGAAGCAAACAATATTGCTCGGCAGTGTTGGCTGCTTCAGCAAGGTTGCCAGTGATGGAGTCCAATGAATGACGACTTACGACATTATTTTCCCAAGTTTCTAGAAGAGCATGGGCTTCTGGGAAGATTTTTGGATTGGCGCGAGCATCGGTGATGTACTGATTCCTAAGGTGACAGAAGTTACGAGAGAGAGCGGCAAGTGACAGAAATGTTTGTAAGACGAGTGACATGGTCATTAACTTGATTAAATTTTAGACTATTCCAGTCCTTACGAAGAAACGAGAAGCTGTCAGAGCAAGATTTCAAAAAGTCCCAAATATTCACACAAGCGAGGGTAATACCATCGAATCTTTCTTGGAATGGGAAAGACTTAGGACCGAGCTTGTTCACAGCACATGAAAGAAACAAGGGATCAAAAGTAGCTCCAAAATGATTGGTTTTGGTAGAATTAGCGAGGGACGAGTTTTGAGAAGGGTTCCAAAGGTTGTCTACTTCCTCTCTATACGATTTGGTAGTGGACAACGAATTGTTTGGCGGGGGAACAAAAACGAAATTCAGATTGAGGTCATCATGATTCTTAGAATTCTTCGAGTTTTCGAGGTTACCAGGGGGCAATTGGGCGAGAATGGGATTAAAGGATCTCGAATTAGGCCGCGAGTCTCCTGACTCAACGGCCGTTTGAGATAACAAGAGGGGAGGCCTGAAAGGTGTGTGCCTTGAATCTCCTGATTCCACGGCTGATTGAGATGGCAAGGGTGTCGATTGATTGATCTTTGATAACTTCGAGAGGAATTCCTCGTAACGAACAGTCCTGGAAGGGTTATTACGAAGTGAATATACTGGATTAGAGGCGCGATCACGAGTGGAACGAGGTTTCGAGGGAGTGGTCTTAGGCGGGTTCTTGTTAGGTGGACGCACCATGTCAAGAAGTTTAGTGGTAAGGAGTTGCGGAAGGAATAAAAGAAGATGAAAGCAGCAGTTTAAAGTGAAGAAAGACACGCAATGAAGGAGACTAAAAGGAAAGAGTCAAATAAAGAGAATAAAAGGGAAAGAAAACAAGGTAAGAAACTTGAATAGCGGGTATACCCGAGGAAATTAGGTAGGGCCGAAGCCAAAGAAATAGCAGGAAACTCTGAAAGGCTTAGGTAGCGGGCAGTGCCCAAGAGATAGCGGGATTACCCGAGAGATTAGGTAACGGGTATATACCCGAGATAACGAGGAAACGAAAAGCGAAGAAACAAAGGATGGTAACAAGACGATTCCGAGAGCTACAGTGGGATCAACGCTCCTCCACCTGCTTAAACCTCGTCACTCCAATTAACTCCTTGATTCTAATCGACTTGACGTTTAGCTCAGAAAATAAACAACTCCTTAACTTCTTGGCCCCTTGTAACGCTAAGGATATACCTTTCCTTTACAAGGGGAAATAACATTGGTTTATCAGTGAAACAGTTATACCTCAAACATGTTGAGAGAGGCGAAGGAACACCTGAGAGCGTGGACGAAAGGGTCCAGGATGAGAGTGAGCGAGAGCAGAAGAAGAAACGACTACTTCGCAGCACGGAAGAAAACAACAATAATAAAACCGCTATCCCAAAAAGGAAACATCAAAATGATTGCTAAACATAGGATGAATCCGCATGGGATGAATTTTAATTCAAAAATTATGGTAAGTGAAATATTAAACCGGTAAAAGAGAACAAAAACGAGAACGTTTTTGACACACGGTGACTAAAAAGAGATCTCGTTAAGAAACCGGCAAATCGAAGTATGTTGAAGTGGATTTGTGCCCAGACGGTGCGGAAAGCGGATGCTAGCGGTGACAGCGGGCGAAGTTCCGAGACAAACGTCAGCGGCTGTAATGCTGACCATCGGCATGACTCGTCCGCTTGGCGGTGACACTGGTGACTCTGAGACCTGCGCGAAAGCAATCCAGCAGCAGTACGACTTACTGATGCTCGACATAGGAATAGCTGTGATGACGGACGATGAGTTCAAGAAAGCGGCAGAGAGAATCAAGAAGCGAAGCATGGAGAGGTTCTTGAATTCTTTCGAGCTGGACAAGAGCACATCTCATGGAGTTGCCTGAAGCGGCAACGAATGGGTGGAGTTTCCTCGAGGGACTCTTCTTGCAGACGGTGTCTCCGGTGACAATCCTCGGAGGAGTCATCTTGGAAGCAGTCTTGTTGATGGCATCGGTTGTGGCTCTCAGCAATCAGGCTCTCACGAAAGCAGCTTTCCGCGAAGACCAGAGGACAACGGCGATGATGCGGCTAATAGGCGATCCGTTGCAATTGACCAGAGCGGACATGATGCAAATTTTCTTCTCCGTAGTAAGAACTCCCGCTTTCGTGGCAGTGATGATGTACTACGCAGCGGCATTCTACACGTTCTCCTCTGATGGAGCCCTCGTGTTCTCGTAGCGGCGGCAGTGGCAGAGGATTATGCAGCGAAGATCCTGACTGCTTTCAAGAATAAGGTGGGACCCTTAGACCCCACCATCTCAACAATGACAGTTTCTGCTCTTCTCTAAAAATTCTCTTTTTTTAACTCATTGTCTTATGGCATTCTGTTTATCGTTCTATTGTGTTTAGTATAGAGTGAGAGGCCACTGTTGTAAAGGTAAGGGATGTCATGCCCGGGGGCCAGAGCAAGCAGCAGCGGAGGCCACGCCTATGTAGAAGAACAGCCTCCGCTGCCTCAGTGTTGTATTCATGACGGCCCCTCTTCTCTCTCTGTATGTTCGAAACTAGGTGAGACTAAGATAATAAAGATATGTAAAGTAAAGTGAGACTAAGATAATAAAGATATGTAAAGTAACAATGTATAAGTCGTCCCCAATCTACAACACGGCGGCTAGGGGTCCGCCACAAGGTCACCCGAACCCGACCGTAACGCCAGCTCGGATGCTCATGTGTCCTTGGCAGATCTGTGATTGTGGGAATGGACTGCAGTAGGTGCATGCCGGTCAGACCGCTGCACACAGAAAATAATTTTGTAGTTTTGGCGGCGAGCGGGAAAGCGCCCCGGGCATTTTGTAGTTTTGGCGTTTTCGGCCCCCACCAAACTACAAAAAGTGGGTACCGCGGACATTTTGTAGTTTGTGCGCCATGAATTTCAGCATGATTTCCTTCCAAAAAATGGCATTTTTTCATTATCTACCCCTTAATATCTCTCTCTCTCTCTCGCTCTCTCTCTCTTTTTCTCTCTCTCTCTCTCTCTCTCTCTCTCTCTCTGTGCCTCTCTCTCTATCTCTTTCTCGCGTTCGCTATTCATTCTGACAGCTGCGAATCGACAGCAATGAACAATTTGCAGTTATTAGAATGAAGAGAGATCGACTATCAATCACACTACAAAGAGACCGAATATACATATACAACACTCTTTTCCTCTCTCTCTCTCTCTCTCTCTCTCTCTCTCTAATTATCTCTATCTCTCCCGCACCACTCTGTCTCTCTGAAAATTGCATATTTATGTATTCACTACTTGACTAAGTTGACTCATTAAACTAAGTTGACTAATTGAACTAAGCTTGTGTACTCGACTAAGTTAACAAATTTAACTAAGATGTCTAAGTTGGGAATGTGACCCAATTGAACAATTACTGTCGGTGCCGCTCTCCATACGCTCGCAGGATCGGTGACAGAAATGCACATAGACAGGCCTGTGGAGAGAGAGAGAGAGAGAGAAGGGAGAGAGAGAGAGGAGAGAGAGAAGAAAGTTAGAGAGGGTAAGAGACAAGAATGAAAGAAAGAAAGAAAGAGAGGGAGAGAATAGGAGAAAGAATGTACAACTCAATTAATCTATTTGACACGCTGCCAAAATTTGTGAGTTTTGTGTTTCTTTTGCTGTGAGCACTATAAAGAGACCGAACGGTGACTCTCTCTCTATGTCATTACATTCTGCCGAGAAAGGCGGTTGTAATGAGGTACAGAGAGATGTGTATAAGTCACGTTGAGCGTTGTTCTTACACTTACAAGTTTGCGCACAAGAGCGAGGCACACAGCCAACTCCTGATATCCCGAACAGTGTTCACTTATAAAGAGAATAATAGTTCTTTCTGTCTTTCTTTTCATTCTTTCTCTCTCTCTCTCTCCCTTCTCTCTCTCTCTCTCTCTCTCTCTCTCTCTCGCCACAGGTGCATGCCTGTCTATGTGACCTCCTCAGACCTCGGATCAGGAAACTTCTTTTAAAAGTCGAATCGTTCAGACTTACTGTTATACAATATTAAATAGCTCAAAAGAACCGCCTTTTTCTGTAGAAAAATGTAGGATAGAGAGAGACGAGTTCGTAAAGTTCTCTCTCTCTCTCTCTCTCTCTCTCTCTCTCTAATTATCTCTATCTCTCCCGCACCACTCTGTCTCTCTGAAAATTGCATATTTATGTATTCACTACTTGACTAAGTTGACTCATTAAACTAAGTTGACTAATTGAACTAAGCTTGTGTACTCGACTAAGTTAACAAATTTAACTAAGATGTCTAAGTTGGGAATGTGACCCAATTGAACAATTACTGTCGGTGCCGCTCTCCATACGCTCGCAGGATCGGTGACAGAAATGCACATAGACAGGCCTGTGGAGAGAGAGAGAGAGAGAGAAGGGAGAGAGAGAGAGGAGAGAGAGAAGAAAGTTAGAGAGGGTAAGAGACAAGAATGAAAGAAAGAAAGAAAGAGAGGGAGAGAATAGGAGAAAGAATGTACAACTCAATTAATCTATTTGACACGCTGCCAAAATTTGTGAGTTTTGTGTTTCTTTTGCTGTGAGCACTATAAAGAGACCGAACGGTGACTCTCTCTCTATGTCATTACATTCTGCCGAGAAAGGCGGTTGTAATGAGGTACAGAGAGATGTGTATAAGTCACGTTGAGCGTTGTTCTTACACTTACAAGTTTGCGCACAAGAGCGAGGCACACAGCCAACTCCTGATATCCCGAACAGTGTTCACTTATAAAGAGAATAATAGTTCTTTCTGTCTTTCTTTTCATTCTTTCTCTCTCTCTCTCTCCCTTCTCTCTCTCTCTCTCTCTCTCTCTCTCTCGCCACAGGTGCATGCCTGTCTATGTGACCTCCTCAGACCTCGGATCAGGAAACTTCTTTTAAAAGTCGAATCGTTCAGACTTACTGTTATACAATATTAAATAGCTCAAAAGAACCGCCTTTTTCTGTAGAAAAATGTAGGATAGAGAGAGACGAGTTCGTAAAGTTCTCTCTCTCTCTCTCTCTCTCTCTCTCTCTCTCTTTTACTCTGTCTCTTTCCTCTTTTGTCTCTCATTGTCAGTCTCTCCATTCTCTTCTCAACCTTCTCTATTTGCGCCCCCCCCCCTTTCCATCTGGATAAGTTCTTCAACATTTTACTCATTTTACAAAATGTACCTCGGAGGCACAGAATGCCCGCGCCGTTTTCACGAAAATATTCCGCAAGTTGCCGTTCTCATAATATATTTGTACCTCATTTTGTTAAATACAGCCAAATAATTCTCTCTCTCACTCCTCCTCTCTCTCTCCCTATCTCGATCCCACACCCTCTACAGATGAACGGAGCGGTCACACTAGAAGCAATATACGAGTTTAGAGAGAATGGACTTGGAGTGAGAGAGCGAGGATCGAAATGTACACAGCGAAACGAGGCCGACAATTAAAGCAAGAAGAGGCACAGTGGGGCATGGATAGAGAAAGAGAGTGATAGATAGAGAGTGAGAGAGAGATAGAGAGAGAGAGAGAGTCAGAGAAATCAAGGGAGTGCGGACGGTTGCTCCAACATCGCAAAGAGTGAATGCAGTTGTGCTATTGATTCCCCCCCCCCACAATCAATCAGAGAGGCATTGAAGAGAAGGAATCCTCCCAATTTGTTTTCCATCGTCCTTTTTTATATTGCCGCAATTAGTGATTAATAGATTTTCTTTTGTTCGTAAATGCGTGACGCGTGTTTCTTCTTATTAATCATTTAAAAATAAATAAATAAATAAAAATTTAGATTCCTCTCGCCATACACGAGAGAATTGAAGCAAAGTAAAAGCAGCGTAAATCTGCCGTCACTTACATATACATAACTTCATAAACTACATTGACATCAATCCAAGGTTCTTTCACAAGTTCTATTCTCCGTCTTCTAACCTATTGACTATTGTGAATAATTCATAAATCTATTTCCTGTGAGATTTTTTTATGGTAACTTAGAGCAGTATTTTATTTTTATTTTTATCGTTTTGCTAATTGACTTTCGGCACGTTGACTATAAAGATATCTCGTTAAGAAAGCGCAATTGGAAGTATGGACGGCAAATTACGTTCGACGACGTGGTCGGATGCTCATGTGTGTCCTTGGCCGATCTGTGACTGTGGGAAGGGACTGACGATCAGGCAGCATGTGCTCGAGCAACTGGATTCCAGCTACTGATGACCTACCCGCGTGTATCCGAAGTGATTCGTATTGGCTTTGGCCTTTCTGAGGACTCGAATCTCATGCTGGACGCGCTGGGATAGCCCAAGAAGGTTCTGTCACGGCCGGGGAAAGAGCAGAAAGTCAAGCCAGTTAGCCAACACTGAACGCCTAGCTGGCGGTGGCGGACCTGCCCCCTCTGGGGGGGATGCCTTATATTAGAATAAGATAAAGGATACAGACCCAAGTCCCCATCTCTCCCGCTCCGCGACGTGAGTCTCCTCGGGTGGCAAGATCCAATCGCACTCCGCGCCCAGCCCACGACTGGCCTCCTTCCTGCGATCCTCAGAAACTTCACTATCACGGAGCTGGACTGCAATGTCCTCATCCGGATGCAATTCGGAGCCTTCGTCGCAGCGTTGCGACGGATCAGACACCGATCGTTCTGCCAGGTCGGGATCTCTCCATTCGACCATTGGTTGAAAGAGTGGGGCTTCTCCTCTCCCCGGCCACGTAACAATTGTCACGAATAAAATTGGTATATAAAATCTATCTCTTGTCCGGGACACACACACATACAGAGAGAGAGAGAGAGAGAGAGAGAGAGAGAAAGAGAGAAAGAGAGAGAGAGAGAGAGAGAGAGAGAGAGAGAGAGAGAGAGAGAGAGAGAGTCCGTGAGACAAAGAGAGACAGAGAGTGAGACAGAGAGGAGAGTTTTTCACTATTGATCAATATCGAACTATATTTTCAAATAAAATTCATGAGTAATTCAGAATATTCATGCTAATTCAGTCTCTTTTGTCTGAAAGTTCGCTTGTAAGTGAGTTCCATGAAATGCGCAAAACTAGACAGTTTTGGCACTGAATTTATACATGAAGACGATATTTTAAAATCGAGAGGCTATTTTACAATCGTGATAACAGAAACAATCTTATTGCTTCTTTTTAAAAGCAATAAATATTCCTTGAAATAAAGAATGTATGAAAAGGGAGTGAAAGCTGAGCACACAAATAATTTGAGAATGGAATCATTTCTTTGGCAATAAGAATATAGATTACGCTATAACGCGATAATAAATAAATGTAATATTATTAATTGCACAAAAGTGAATCAACAAGCTTTCTTTTTCTATATTATTATACACTAAGCTTTAAAGGAGGGCGCCTTTTCGGTGCTACAGTATACTCATCGTCTTCATTTTAATTTTCGGTGTTACCGTAACCCTATTCTACCCTGGTAGTGCTCCCATCATCTTGGCATTCGGATGGTAGGGCGGCGAGAACTCTTGGACATGCTCGTCGATGTAGTCTTCGGAGCGTAGAAAGTTGGGCAGGATCGCGAAGATCTGGTTGTTCAGCATCTGCAGCCGACGAATTCGGTCGACCGTCTTGGCGAGAGGCTACAAAAATAACTCACTTTATTTATTTATTAAATTTTTAAAATAAAATCTGTCTAATATAATACATAATTTATTTTTTTTATTTAAACTTATTCTTAGTAGAAAAATATCGAAATGGGTAATTGTTTCATTAACGATTCTACATAATTTAAGTCTATTAAAAAAAAAGAAAACGTAGCCTTCAAAACTGATATGGTATACATATGGAATTTAGTAGTTAGAGACGGGTGTTAGCCTAATTTAATTAAAAGAGAAGATTAGTATCACACTTACAACTCCGTTGACGATCTCATCTTTACCGTCAGCCTTCTGGATTCGATGGAGATAATACGAGAAGTCGAATACCTCAAATGCCGAATAGGTTCCGTTTTATCATTCAATACCCAGTCAAATAAAATACACAAAAGTTAAACTTTACAAAAATAAAAAAAAACCCAAACCAGCAAAAAATGCGTGCTTTAGAAGTATATACTGAATTTTTCCTCGTTAAAAAAGTTAAGGAATAAAATTTTCGCAATCACCTCAAATCGTCGCTGCTGACCAAGGAGTGTGATAATTGTGAGCGCGGCCCACTGAAGCGAATCACCGAAGAGTGCCCTTCAAAAGTTCATCGATCGTTATAACTTTACACTCTATTCTACATTCACTCACATGCTTATTTTCAGAACTTAAAATTACAAATATTACTTTTTTATAAGAGAAATGTTTTTTACTATCTTTTTTTTAAATATATTTAAATTAAATAATCTGATACTACAACTTGGAAGAACTATTAAACTTTAACCAACTCTGCCATGTGCTCTCCTTCGGCTCGCGCGGGTTGTGCAATGAAGAACTGGAGTGCAGAGTAGACGCGGTGGAACTCGACGCATTCATCCACGAACATCACGCCGTTTGGAGGGTAGCCTCCCGACCAGATCTGGAGTGAGAGAGAGGAGAGAGAGAGAAAGAAAGAGGGTGCGTGAGAGAGACAGCAAGAGAGAGAGAGAGACAGAGAGAGACAGAGAAACAGGGAGTGAGAGAGAGAGACGGAGTGGAGATAAAGATAGACAGGGTGAGAGAGAGCGAGAGATAGAGAGAGAGAGACAGATAGATAGATAGATAGATAGATAGATAGATAGATAGAGAGATAGATAGATAGATAGATAGATAGAGAGAGAGAGAGAGAGAGAGAGAGAGAGAGAGAGAAGAAGAAAGAGACAGAAAGAGGGAGTGAGACAGCCAGAGGGAAAGGAGATAGAGAGAAGAAAGAGACAGAAAGAGACAGAAAGAGGGAGAGAGACAGACAGAGTTAGAGAGAGAAGACAGAGATAAAACCGAGAGAAAGAGAGACAGATAGAGGGACAGGGAGAGAAAGATAGAGAGAGGGCGAATGACAGACTAAGAAGAGAAAGAGAGAGGAGAGGAGAGAGATGGAGAAAGAGAAGGAGGTGCAGATGTTATATTCAGTTGGTAAAGTAAAAAGGGGCAGATGTTATCGTCAAGGGGTAAAGTTTGAATAATATTATTAATACACAAGTAAGATGGCTGGACAACCATTGATTGAGTGTTCGTCAGAGAAAAATGACGAATTCTAGTCCATGATTCCAAGACTGACCTGATCCCTCTTGAGAATGTCCTTGATCCTGAGCAGCAGCACCTCGAAGATGTTGAGACCGCAGCAGAGACGCTCTTTGGTCATGAGCTCGGCCTCGCGCGCAATGTCAACTTGCTGAAGAATATGAATGCAAAACGATTTTCGAGATCAATTCAAAGCGAAATTAAGCCTCCTATTTTGTGATGAAAAAGGCATTTTTATGACCAGGTTTTTTTTGCTCTTAAAAAATTACAACTATACAGCTTTAAAAAATGGTTTAAAAAATTTTTAACAAAAAAATAAAAGTAACCTCAGGCGTTCCAAACTTCTCGACAACCTTTGTCAGCTGAATTCGCGCGTACTTCTCTTCCAATCTCTTCATTGCGTTTGCTGGAAATTTTAAATTAAAATATTCAATGCACTTTTCACATATTCCAGAAAAGTAGACTTCAAAAATTAAAAGTAAACGATGAACGTATCAATCGATCTATTACCATACTACTAATAAAATGCATAAATTAATTACAAAATTATCTTCTAAATTAATTGAAAATTATGAAACATCTATATATTTAAATATTTGTATATGGGATTAACTAATTATTTAATTACAGAGAGAGAGAGAGCGGGAGAGAGAGCGAGAGAGAGAGAGAGAGAGAGAGAGGGATAGAGAGAGAGGGAGAGAGAGAGAGAGAGGCAGACGACTTACACTTTGCATATGGCTGTGGAATGTGGTTGGTGAATGCGGCGGCCATGAGCAAGTCGTTCGTTTCTTCTTGCGCAAGGGCAATCTGGAGGCTTTTCATAAGTATAAGTATTTTATAAGTATTTTTTTATAAGTAAAATACCTGGAATGTTTTTTTTAAATATTAAGTAATTAAAGCAAATATTTAAAAAAAATGGATAAGTTTCAGAAAATTTTTTAAAAATTAATTTAATAAAATTGTTTTAAAAATAAATTCCTTACTGACTTCGAGCTGCATTGAGAAGACAAGGATATTTCCCAGCTCGCGCAATTCGTGACACATCTCCGTCTTCAAGTCCTTCAATCATGCACATTATTATTTATATTTATAAAAATATATCGCCTATTTACTTTCACACCAAAGATTTAAATGGTTTCATTCATTTCTTATATGGAAAAAATAAAATTTATATCCTTAACCTGGAAGCAATAAAAGTTTTTATTCTTTCTGTATGGTGGTGTATCTAAACATTTTTGTTAGTGTAAATTTGAACGAAAAAAAATTCAATTTCGCAATATCTTCAATTTTTATAAAACTAATATTTAATAACATAACGCACCTTATATTTGCCCACAGATTCCAGATGGTGCAGATAGTATTGAAGGGCGCCTGGAGAGAAAAAAAAATATTGATATAAACTTAGAAAGAGCATTGTTCGTTTCAATCTTTAAAAAAGTATCGTACCCACACTTCCGTAATCCATGCGCGGCAGCTTGCAAATCTTTGGCATTAAGGCGAATACCTAGAACAGTTTAGAAGTCATAACACTAATAAATATCAATGAAAAAATACACTATTTACTCACAACTAAATAATTGTTTACATCATATTAGTCATCAGGTGATAAACAAAAGAAATGAAAAAAAACATCTTTTTTTTTTGCAAATAATACCAAGTAATATTCACATGGCTATTCAGACAACGAATTCACGGCCCCAAAAAGTTAATAGTAATAATAAAATCTCCCAGCTAACCTCGTGGACATGCCTCCGAATCTTCTCGCCCACGATTGTCTCCGCCAGCTTCAGCAGCTCTTCCAGGATGACAGCAATTCCTACAAAGGAAAACAAAGGTCATGCAGCTCTCATGAGCAGCGGAAACAAAAAGCTGTTGTCGAACCCATCCTGATTTTGGGCCTAAAGTGCCATTCCCACTACGTTTTTGATTAACTAAGGAGAACTCCGTTTTCAGCCAACCGCCCTTTATTTCCTAATACCATATGCACTATCATTATCTGCTCACGACAGGGAACTTTCAGGCACCTCTTACGTCCACGTTATCTTATTCTTGAATCTATCAGATGTTCCATATGATCGCTACGAAACTTTGCACATATAATGAAATGCATTTTTCTTCTTACAAACTACAAGAGCGAACTTATTCATAACTATTATCTATATCAACCCCAAGACCGCAAGGAATCAGAAATGAGATTTTGCACATCCTGATATATGATGCATATGACTGCAAACCACCGGAGACACATTTCTTAACGAGACTGTCAGTGGAAGCATTTATTTCTGCACTAGAACGGTTTAACGCGCTTTGCTTAATGCAATAAAATATAACTGCTATCTACTTAATATTAGACGAGAAATAGGATATAAGCTGAAATAGTGGATTCGAGGATGAAATATGTTGTTTGGACAATCATACTGTAGTAGTGAGACGGTAACCCACCTCCATATTGCAGCAATCGCGCGAGTGCCTTGAGATGCGCCATTCCAATGAAGCCCGTGTACACGTCGAAGATGTTCGCGTACGCTGGAAAGCATCATGTATTTTGTCATTTTATTCTAAAACAATTTTTTTTAATTTTCAAGCAGAGATTCCCATAATATATTATAATATTCTTCATTGTCGAGCTGTGTTTTTTTAGCAGTGTAACGTTGTCATATTATTTTTGAGCGAGAAACTATTTATTCCAAATTATATATATATATATATTTATATATTTACATATATATATATACCTTAATTTTTAAACTTACATTGTATGCTCCGAAATCCCACCCCGACCAATGTTCAAAATTATTCACCAATGTTCAACGACTTCGATCCCCAGATGTAAGCGTGCGCGATGGGGGGAGGCTTCTCACGTGGAGGAGTGTGTCGGAAGACATGCTAAAATTGATATTTTTTCCTCTTCTCTTGAATCATGCTAAAAAAATAAACTATCGGATGTATAGGGAAATTTTTTATCTTTAATGAAAACTTTGATACATACAGAGGAGTTCATTAATGTCCAATTAAAAAATAATAATTAAATAGATCTCGAACCGGCGGTCGCACGAAGCGATGCGTGCTGCTATTGTAGACAAAGTTGGGGATGAAGTCGTAGTTCAGCTCCCAGAAGACGTGCAGCGTGATGCGGCCGTGTGGTTGAGAGACGTTGTGGTTGGCCTGAGAAAGAGAGATAGAGAGAAAAAAAAGAGAGAAAGAGAGAGAGAGAGTGAGAGTGAGAGAAAAAAAGTTAGAAAGAGAGAGAGAGAGAGAGTGAGAGGGAGAGAAAAAAAGAGAAAGAGAGAGAGAGGGAACAGTGGGAAACAGAGAGAAAAAGAGAGAGAGAGAGAGAGAGAGAGAGAGAGAGAGAGAGAGGATAGAAGAGAGTGATAGAGAGAGAAGAGGGAGAGAGATAGGGAGAGAGAGAGAGGATAGAAGAGAGTGATAGAGAGAGAAAAAGGAGAGAGATAGAGAGAGAGGAGAGAAAAGAGAGAGAAAGTGAGAGAGAAAGAGAGAAAGAGAAGAGACAGAGAGAGAGAGAGAGAGAGAGAGAGAGCAGTGATACTGGCGTATGGAAAAAAAAAATAGAAAATCAAACTTCAAGAAAGAGATCCTCGAATGGAGCCAACGAATGCAGTTGAGAGGAGAGAAGAGAGTGCGCGAGTCGGTTCACTTCAATCAAGTAGTCAAGCTCCTGGAATATTGCACACATTTCTCGTC
Source organism: Allodiplogaster sudhausi (assembly GCA_945643635.1). Classification (NCBI taxonomy): domain Eukaryota; kingdom Metazoa; phylum Nematoda; class Chromadorea; order Rhabditida; family Diplogasteridae; genus Allodiplogaster; species Allodiplogaster sudhausi. Next base: position 46,825 of record CALZFC010000122.1, read on the forward strand.
TTCTTCAATTTAAATAAATATATAAATTTATTTAAGGGAAAAGCTTATTTTATTTTATTTTCAAATACATTGAATAACTGTTATCCAAAAAACTGTATCATAACTGTTACACTCACTTGCTGCCAACTTTTACTTTCAATAAACTTTATAAAAATATGAACTTAAATTAACTTAAAAATACAAAATTTTTATTAATAAAAATGAAAGAGTACAGACAATGATGGTAGTGAGTTGCTCGCTCTCAAACTTGGAGATGGCGAGGTCGAGTGCGTTCTTGAGTGCGATGTTTATTCGTTGTGAGACCAGGCGGTTCAGGTCGATCGAGCGGCCGAGCAGCTGAAAAAGGACTACATTTTTATGTCCAATAATTATTTCATAAAAAAATATTGCTAGTTAGTTACACTAAAAAACTTATTATATACATGATTCTTTAAGTATCAATAGTTGGAGAAATTTTTTTAAATTTTGTTTTTATCGACAACAAAAAAAGAAAACAAATTACAGTAACCTGGACATGTCGTTGCCTCAGAAGAGTCTCGAAGCGACAACTTGGCGGCGTACGAATTAGAACACCGGCTGCGGCGCATTCATTCTTGAAGCGCTTGTCCAGAAGCATACTGTAAGATGAGAGGAAGAGAGAGAAGAAAGAGAGAGAGGGGGGGGGGAGTGGGAGCGAGAGAGCGAGAGAGAGAGGGGACAGAAGGAGAGGGAAGGAGAGAGAGAGAGCGAGAGTCACAGAGAGGAAAAAACAGACAGAAGAGTAGTGAATTAACAAAGAATAGCAGACAAATATCGACTTTTCCTTATGAAAGTGAGAGAAGATACTCGAACCAGCTAGCCATTTGCTTGAAGTGCGTGAAGACTGCTTCGGATAACTTGAATATGAACTGGTCAAAGCACAGATTCACCTCAGCTTCCACCTGCAAACATTTATAAATCATGGTAGTTAGTTAATTACAAGAAACAAATGATAATTAGTACCCAATTGTCATCGATGCGCTCAATATCATATCTCTTTCTCTCGCACTTTCTCTCCCTCTTTACTTTCTCTCTAACTCTCGCTCTTTGTCTAACTCCCCTTTTCTCTCATTCTCTATCTTTCCCTCTCCAACTTTCTTTCTCACTCTCTCTTCTCTCTCTTTCTTTTCCTATCTATCGTTCTCTCTCTCTATCTTTCAATCTCTCCCTCTCTCTCTCCCTCTATCTTTCTTTTACTCTCTACCTTTCTCTCTCTAACTTTCAATCTCTCTCTCTTTCTCTTTCTCTCTCTCTCTCTCTCTCTCTCTCTCTCTCTCTCTCCCTCACCTCATCATATAAGAATTGCCTTCTAAAGATGGTGAGTGCGAATTGGGCAGCGTCATTGTAGAGGTCGAGTGGATAGAGGACGCACTCGAGGAGGGAAGAATCTCCCGAGACCAGGACGTGCTCGGTCAGCATCCACGGCAGTGACATGTCGATTGGGAACTGAAAAAATAATTTTATTTTTTTATTATTTATAAATAGTAAAAATATATGATATACATAGAAAAAAAGAATTTTATTTTTTTACACTTACAAATAGTAAAAATATATGATATACATATTTTATTTTTTTAAATAAATATTGCATAATACATTTTATAAGAATTTATAATTTGTATGAAAAAAATTTTCTTTTCATTTTAAGCAGTGTCAACGGTGGTTTCCAGCTAAATGCGCCCTATATCACGATGAGCAAAAGTTTTCTCTTCTGATTCATCGAGGGTGTTCTGTGCAATATAAAAATATAAATAAAAACAACAAATATGTAAGAGGGGGTGGGTGGCTCTATGAGTTTGAAAAAAGAAGAAGATTTTATATCCGTGCCAGAATCCGCTTGCTTAATAGAAACAGTAATGCAGGCAACGGATACTCTAGGGACGAAATGTCCTTCTGTGGTTTCCATTTACTTGCGCCCTATATCACGTTAAACAAAGGGTTTTTTTTGGTTTTTCTTCTTCTCTATCTCGACTTATAAAAAAATACTCAAGCACGGGAAAGGGGTATGCCTATGGGTCTGAAAAGAAATCAAGGGGTCTAAAAACGGTCCAAAAATGGGTCTAAATCCGTGCCTGAATCCGCTTGCCCATCGTCATTTCCAGGTAGAACTCGCGGAACCAGAGCTGGCTCAGATCGGAAGCCTCTGCGAGGGTGTCGCCGAGTCTACATATAATTATTTTCTCATTTATTATTATTATATCGTTAAATTCCTAGATATTTACTACAATAAATTTTAACATATACATATATATTTTTTTTTCTACATGCCGAAATTCGCCTCTTTTTCTGGAGACAATTTTTTTCTGATCTTGTTTTTCTTTCACTCTCACAGGCAAACAACTTTGAGGAACTAAATATAGTCTATATATTAACAAAAAAGAAGGTTGAGGAAATTTCATAATAAAGTAATTAATAACTAATAAAATCCGTGTAATGCTCGGCTGACTTGAATAGTGCTGGCCAATGAATGCTTCGTCGTAGGAATCGCTCGAACTGCTCGACCGAGTTGGAGTCCAGCGCATTTCGGAGCACCTATACATTTAGAAAGAATGTTGGATCTTAATTTGTAATTTATAAGTATCTAATAAAATGGATAAAAAGTTCAGATTTCTAAAATAAATATTTTTATAAAATACACGACCTTCTTCCCTCCAGATATCTTAGGCGATACGAGTGCCTCGATTTGCGTTCTGGCGACATACAGCTATAAAATAGCTATTAAAAAAGCTATAAAATAGCAATAGAATACAACTTCATTCGAAAAAATCTTCATTTTCGTCAATACAAATATGCTTTCCACTTCAATGTAGGATATTTCTGGTACGCTCAGTATATCGGGCCCTTCAGATATCAAACCCTCCTTTCAATATCAGACCCTTTCAAAATCAGACCCTTTCAATATCAGACCCTTTCAATAACAGACCCTTTCAATATCAGACCCTTTCAATATCAGACCCTTTCAATAACAGACCATTTCAACATCAGACCCTTTCAATAACAGTTCCCACTACCTGAGTAGTGCCCGGCGCCGGTGGAAAGGGTCTCCAGTTCATGCGCAAATCGTTCACCGATGACGAGAAGTCCGCTTTGGACTTCTTCTTAGTCACCTTAGAAAATTGTCATTCCATGAATATAATAAAAAAAGGAAAAGAAAATTTCATTTTATAATTGTGGCAATAATTCCTCAGACGAAACACTTAAATGAAAATAGTATAAATATAAGAAGATACCGTACTTTTTCAGAGCTGGAGCGCGGATCAGAGTTGGAAGAAGATAACGAATCCACACAGCAGTCACGAACAGACTGCAGAATACTGAAATAGGGAGAGGAATATGGAAAGACAAACAAGTCTCAATCAAGAAGGAGAGTAAACTTGATTGGTAGCTGAATTGTATGTGTATGAGTTATGGAAAAGAGATAATGAAAAAGATAGAGAGATGCAAAGAGAGAGAGAGAGTGAGAGAGATAAAGAAAGAGAGAGAGAGAGAGAGAGAGGTGCGGAGATAAAGATAGAAAACGAGAAAGAGAGAGAGATAGAAAGAGAGCGAGAAACAGAGAGAAAGAGAAAAAAATGAGAGGAAGAGAGTGAGAAAGAGAGAGAGAGAGAGAGATAGATAAAGAAAAGATAGAGAGAGGGAAAGAGAGAGAAAACGAGAGAGAGACAAAGAGAGCGAGAGAGAAAGAGAGCGGGAAAGATAAAGAGCGAGAACGAGACAGAGATAGATTGGCAGCGTGAAAGAGAGAGAGAGAGAGAGAGAGAGAGAGAGAGAGAGAAAGAGAGAGAGAGAAAGAGAGAGAGAAAGAAAGATTGAGATATATAGATAAAGAAAAGATAGAGAGAGGGAGAGAGAGAGAAAACGAGAGAGAGACAAAGAGAGCGGGAGAGAAAGAGAGTGGGAAAGAAAAAGAGCGAGAACGAGACAAAGATAGATAGGCAGCGTGAAAAAGAGAGAGAGAGAGAGAGAGAGAGAGAGAGAGCAAGAGAGAGAGAGAGAAAAAGAGAGAGACAGAAAGAAGTAAGAGAGAGAAAGAGAGAGACATAAAGAAGGAAGAGAGAGAAAGAGCGAGAGAGAGAGAGATAGAGGGAGAGAGGGAGAAAGGTACCTCGTCAAGATGTCCTTCTTCCCCTTGACGGCCTTGTGCAGTGGTTCAGCCATGTCTGTCTGCACAAACTTCTGCAGATCCGTGTAGACATGTCTGAAAATTAAGATTCATTCTCCTATTTATTTTTAAATTTTAATTCATCAACACAAGTATATGAGCGTATATTTCTGAAAAAGACAAAAAAAACCAACAACTAGAATCAATAGAACCTCATTAATTTGGATAAAATGCTGCTTCTTTTTTTCTTTTATGTTAGGCATCCTAAATAATCCAGTAATATAGTAATATTATTTATATTTATAAGACGAACCTCCGAATCGCATTAGACAGCGTCGATTCAATCTTGGCGAGGTACGCTTGGACCGCCTTCACCATCGCAATCACCTGGACACGTTATTTTGATTACGTTATTGATACTTTAATTTTTTGTAATAAAAAATTTATAAAAGTTATTTTGAAAAAAAAAATGCACAAACGCACAACAAACCTCAATGAGCGCGCTCTTCTCCTCGGGCGAGTAATTGTACCTAGACAAATTATAAATATGAAAAACATTTTATTTTCAAGTGTACAATTCTCAATCATACAATAAAATACATTTAAAAAAAACAACATTTTTAAAAGTATTTAGTTATGGAGCAAATTATTTACCTATAATAAAAGGTATAAAAAAGAGCATAAGTAAAATATATTTAAATAATAATAATAACAGTAATAATAATAAGAATAAGAAAGTAGCCAACTTGGTCGCCCTCGCGTACTCCTCGGCATCTTCGGGGCACTCTGCATTGCTCCTTGTGTCCGTTGGATGGAGCAGCTTCCAGCTGATCGTCTCCACCACGTCCGCCGTCCAGCCACACAGCAATTGTACGCCTAACATTATTTTTATTCCTTTTTTAATTCACAAATTATTACTTTAATTGCAACTTTTTTGGGCGGACAATAATTCCAGCAACATGTTTTTTTGCGACGAAACGTACCCGGTGGTATCCCATTACATGTACCCTATATCAGGAACGGCAAAAATTTTCTTCTTGATTCGGAACGTTGGTTAAAAGATAATACTCAAAATAGGTAAGGGGTGCACGCCTGTTTTGGCAACTGTATATTTTCCTTCTCCTTTTTATTCAAGCTCTTTCTGGAAATAGCACCCATAGAAATTTTTTCATCACTTTTTTTAAGTTCAAAACTCTTTTTACAGCTGCACACCAAAAAATATGGCAAGATTATATTTTCTTTCATTCTTTTAATTCACAAACATTTTTGCAATTGTACCCCTTAAAATAAAATCACGTAAATATGAATATCACGTTTGCTGGAGAAAAAAAAATCCGTGAAATTTCATACTATTTTGACAAGCTATTGTATACATTGCGATAATTAGAATTGCTAATATTTTTTTACTCTTTCAAACACAGTGTTTAAATGCTAAATTGGCGGGAAATTTTTTTTTTTTTAAATTTCAAACTTTTCTCCAACCTGACAGAGCCATCGATGTCAGTTGAGTCGATTGAACATCGAAGGACATTGTTGGCAGCGCTGGGAAAACAATTTTATTATGATTACAAATTTATACTTGACTTTCTTTCCCTTACTTCGATAAATCGATAAACATTATTCAAATTGGCAGAGTCAATTTTAACATTAAATTCAATTATCTTTCCGATTCGAGTTTAAAAATTTTTTATTTAAAATCATTATCTTAATTAATATGCCAGTCCAAGGTAAACAACAGAACAAGGCTTTCGGAAGTAAAGTTGACGTCAAAAAAGATATCCAACCTTTCTCGCCGCTACTTGCTCCAGTCCGATCGGATAGCGCTACCTAGAAAATGTGTCAAAAATTATTAAAGAAGCACGAAACTCAACTACTGTAAGCTTTAGTTGAAATTTCCTCATCACCACTGCAGTCAAGTCTCTCTCTCTCTCTCTCTCTCTCTCTCTCTCTCTCTTCTCCTCTCTCTCTCTCTCTCTCTCTTCTCCTCTCTCTCTCTCTCTCTCTAAAACACATGCTCTCTCGCCATCTTGTGACAGGCAAAAAGAAACGAATTCAAGAATGAATTTTTGACTCCTTCAGTTAACAAACTAGTTTTTTTTAGTTTTTTAAACCTAGAGTGTAAAACAATTGAACGACAGTTTATAAAACTGTTTCCATGATTTAAAAAGCTTCTACGAAGTCGTTATTAAATTCTTCAAACTAAGATATACGACTTCTCGGGGTAATGGTGTCTTTCCAGCCCCAGACTAAATTGGGTGTATGCCATTACCCGGAAAGGGGTACCTATTCTACCCCCTAACTAAATTGGGTCTATTCTGAGTATACCTCATTGTTGACTCGTTTTCTTCAAACTAGGGTATACGACTTCCCGGGGTAAGCGTGCCTTTCTAACCCCCTTACTAAATTGGGTGTACGCTATTACCCGGAAAGGGGTACCTATTAAACCCCCTAACTAAATTGGGTCTATTCCGAGTATACCTCATTGTTGACTCGTGCCAAGTGCGTCATGAATGATTCGTGTTCTGCTCTGATCGACCGGACTCTCTCAATGATGTTCACGTGACAGCGCTCGCCTTTAAAAAGGGTTGTTTTCTTTATTTTATTTTAAATAGTATTTTTATTTCATGATAATTATTTTTAATAGCACGTACTACAAAATTATCCACCTAAACTAGTTTAATTTTAAAATGATAATTCACAAATTTTTTAATTAAGAGAGATCAATTCGAAAGAATATTTTGATAGTTTAAATAAATTACAGCTACAGTACTCTATCACATACTTTCGTTGTGAGAGAGCGGCCAGAGTTTCGGGTCGTAGAAAGGCGACCTCCTAATGAAGGAGAAAGGCTGAATCTGCATGTCACCGTAGAGAGGCACGACTTCGACCGACTGAAATATGATGAATTCATAGAGTCACTATTTTTTTGTTAACTCTGCATTTTTTTTTATTTACTCACATATATATTTTTAAAAACGTAGTAAGCCACCGACTGAAATATGATGAATAAATAAAATCCATATTTATTTATTTACTTAGTATTTTATTTGTTTGTTTGCATCGTTTTTCCCGTCCATTTTAAGAAGTGTCAACGGTGGTTTCCAGTTACATGCGCCGTATATCAGGATGAGCAAAAGTCCTCTCGCTTGATCCTTAGCCATTTCGATGCCGTATACCTTGAAAATGCGATCAAGTCGACTGATCGAGATTCTCTTCTTGCTGTCCAGCTTGGCCAGCATCGGTTGCTCGGATTCAATGATGGAGACGCAGAAAGCCATTACCTTAAGAAATTTAGAGTTGTGCATTTATGTTAGCTTTTTTGTCCCTTTTCATTATCTACACCGGTTTCTTTTCACACTTTTCCACTTAATAGTTTTGCACCTTACACTTCAGGCCATAACGCTTTTGCCATCAATGCTTATGACCCTAACACTTTTTCCCTAACAATTCCGCCTTAACACCTTCGCCTTAACGCGTAAGCCCTCCTTCTCCTTCCTACCTTAATGTACATGTGCTTCTCGGCCGGGCTCAGGTAGAGCTTCTTCTCGAACCAGTCCGCGCACGTGTTGATGATGTCCATCAGGAGATCCTCGTAGCCTTCGACCTGAAATACGTTTATTTTTATTATTTTATTTTTGAAAAAATTTTTTTCCATATTTAGTCCTTCAATCATTCTAGCTAGTTAATTAATTATTTAATGTTCCCATGTACTTAATTTTATTTTGCTTGTTCACTAATTCGCACTAATTAAAGTTTCTATCGTCTATTATGCTATGCCGACATAACACGTAGATTTTACGGATCCTAGACTTCCTCTACAAATATTGTCAAGGTAGGCAAAGGATTATTATAACAATTACAAATTTTAACGCCAAAATTGCTACATCACAATAAATTTTAGCTATTGTAAAAGTTTATTTAACTAATAAAATTTTAACAAAAGCGCATAAAATAAAGGAATTGGAATACAGTACAATAAATATAGTACAATTGTCCTATACAGTATACCTGTGAGATGTCCTTTTTGATGTCATCCTTGATGTTGTTCTGGGTCGCAATGTAGAAAGTAAGAGTGTGGACATCTCCAAGTGCATCAATTCCTTTCAATGCTTGCGCGGCGCTGGAAACAAAATCATCTTCAATCTTAGAGTAAAGGACTACCTTCGATCTCTCTGCTTTCTCTTCCTCTCTAACTCTCTCGCTTTCTCTCTCTCTCTCTCTCGTTCTCTTTCCTCCCACCCTTTCTCTCTTTTCTCTCTCTCTCGTTCTCCTTCCTCCCGCCCGCACACTCTCTCTCGTTCTCTTTCTCCCCAATCTCTCTCTCTCTCTCTCTCTCTCTCGTTCTCTTTCCCTCTCTCTCTTTCTCTCTAGCTCACTTTCCACCCACTCCCTCTCTTACCGTCGATAAGTCGAGCAGTCATTCTTGATGGACGCCTTCATATTTTTCAGGTCGTCCAAGATCACGAACATGTTCAGCATTTTCGCCAGAATCACGTAGTATGCCTGAGAATAAAAAAGATGAAAGATATACAAGTAACTCTCAAACATCACTAATTGTAAGATTAGAAAGATTATAAAGCTTACTAATTAAAAAAATAGAAGACCCGGAAAAACGTTTGAATAATAGTATTAAATAATTTCCGGAGCATATTTTATTCCACTTTTAATCACCTGATTCGTAATTTTGCATAAGATTTTTCTTACAAGGGAATGGTCTGACGGTAAGGTGACGGATTGAAATGAAATGTGGTTTCCCTGAAAGCTGAAGTCCTAAAATATATGGAAAAGAGAAAACTTTTTGCCCGTTCGGCCTCAGAACCCAGAAATAAATCGATAAAAATCTACCTCCCGGTAAGGCAAAGATTGTCGGCAGTTTCAATCGACCCTTTTTCGAGCGGCTGCGTAGTCTAGTGGATAACGCGGTTGCGTTACAGTTTGCATGTCTCGGGTTCGAATCCCAATTCGGGCAAAAGTTTTGCAATGATTTGGATTTTAAACTAGGGCTGTGTATCTGTGGAAAAAATGGAATTGAAATTTTGTTATGTACCAATGAGAGAAAGGTCTATGAGAAGAAGCAGAACATTTATTTGCCTAGATGCATATTGTGGTACTGTTGTACTATTCCCAGTCCAGAGGTCAAATTTTTTTTGAATAATTTTTTTTTGGCTGAAAAGAGGGGTAAACTTAACGTAACTCGGGAAAATGACTTCATGATAAGAAATGAATATTTTCCAGGTACCGAAAAAAATTCACAAAAAAAAAAAATTTTTGGAAAATTTGCTCATCGGGATCCCACTGGCGTGTTTACCGATAATGTGGAAAGACAACCTAATCAAACACATTCACTCATTGGTACAACATAAAAAAAATGCGAATTTAAATTTTTTTACCGTTACAAAGTTCTAATTTAAAATCCTTATGATTATCTGTCCCCACTGGTCAACAGGGGTGGCCGGATGGCGAAAATATCAGGCCTGTGCCCCCGAGGTCGGCCCCAGGGGCCCTCAAAGGAAGAAGTTCCATGAGTTGTCAGATATATCCAAGATCAATGAATGAATAAATTATAAAGAAAGAAATAAACTTTTATTGCATCAGGGCCGCACGCACAGTCAATGTCTTTTCTTTGAAGGTGGACACATTGACCAGAGGGGACAGATTAGAGATGGTAAATTGTCCAAAACTTTTGGGCCGGCCAGCCCAACGGGCGTTCCATTTCCGGGCCCTTGAATTTCTGCCCGTAGGCCCTTTGAGCCCGATTTTCAAAGTTCGTTGAGATATTTCAACTATTTACCTTTAAAATCTGAATTGTTAGGTTAAAAGTGTTTTCATGTACCTCTCCACATTCTTTCTATTAAAATAAATGATCACATAGAAAATGAATTGTGCATCCGAATATGTTTTATATATTCGGATGCATAATTAATTGGCGGGGCATAGGTATGGTGGCAATAAAGCGAAACTCTTTTACATGAGAGAGTCTTCCATCTTCTGATCCGAAAACTGGATCTACAGCGGTTGAAGAAGTGAGGAGCTAGCTGGGCAATTGGGCGGATGGCGGTTACACATGACGACAATGAGAGTGGAGGCACCAGGGAAAGATCGATGGAGAGGGCGGAGAACTTCCGTCTTCGAGTACTGGAGATTGGACACGAGAGTGTGCCAGTCCTTCTCTGCTGTCATCTCTACTCTGTTCTTCTTGTCGAAACCGTCGAATGGCTCGGAATCAATGGTGCGGTCCGCGGCCGAATCGACGGAGAGGGTAGAGAACGAATGAAAGAGCAGGCATTTCGTGTTAGAAGTTAGCAAATTTCAAGCTCCTTTAACGTACAGAGAGAAAAATAAGTAAAAGAGAGTATCGTTTAACACGCGAGTGCGATCCCGATGAGCAAATCATATTCATTTCTTATCATGAAGTCATGTTCCAGAGTTACGGTAAGTTTACCCCTCTTTTTGTTTCATACAACGTGTAAATGGTCATAGTAAGAAATTACTATGATATTGGAGTTCACCGTACTTTAAAACCCATGGGTTTGAATTTCAGCCAAAAAAAAAATTATTCAAAAAAATTTGACCTCTGGACTGGGAATAGTACAACAGTACCACAATATGCATCTAGGCAAATAAATGTTCTGCTTCTTCGCATAGACCCTTCTCTCATTGGTACATAACAAAATTTCAATTCCATTTTTTTCACAGATACACAGTCCTACTTTAAAATACAAATCATTGCAAAAAATTTGCCCGTAATGGGATTCGAACCCGAGATTTGCAAACTGTAACGCAACCGCGTTATCCACTAGACTACGCAGCCGCTTGAAAAAGGGTCGATTGAAACTGCCGACGATCTTTGCCTTACCGGGAGGTAGATTTTTATCGATTTATTTCTGGGTTCTGAGGCCGAACGGGCAAAAAGTTTTCACTTTCCATATATTTTAGGACTTCAGCTTTCAGGGAAACCACATTTCATTTCAATCCGTCACCTTACCGTCAGACCATTCCCTTGTTAGAATAGTTCGTCACGCAATAAGGGAAGCAGAGCAAAGGCTACAGTCCTTCTACACTCTAATATTCACGAGCTCCGAATGAAAACCACATGTGAGAGTATTTGGCATGATACGAGTAAGAATCATTTACGAAATGGGCGGGGAATCAAATGTTTTTTCTTCTTTTTTAAATCTTTTAACAGTTGTTTATATCGATAATAATAATAATTATTATAATACATATTTGTACGTAACAAAAGCATAAAAGCAAGATTGTAATAATAACTGATACCTCGGAAACAAAGTCTTTTCGCTTTTCAATATGGCAGAGACGACGAACTTCTTCACGGAAGCGAGGAATCGCATCCACCTGGAAAGAGGGATTTATATAAACGAAAAAAAATTATAAAAAAAATATTTTAAAGAGAACTAAGATTGTGTTAGGTAATATATCAAAGCAAAACACTCGGCACCCTGGGAGTTGAACCAGACATCATCCGCTTCGCGGTCACTCCTCCTACCAACAGCGCCAGGGTGCCAAGTAATAGATGGGCTATTTCTTCCCCTTCTCCATCGTGAATTACGGGAAGCAACCCCTTACCTCACCTTTTTTTATCATCAGTATTTATTCCCAGGTATAAAAGAAATGTATCTGGTTAAAATAGAAGAAAAATGTGTGGGATCAAACGAAAAGTAGCTAATTTATTAATAAGGATTCTAATTTTTTAAAGGACAGAAAGAGGGAAAGAAGTGAACTTAAAAAAGATACCGTAGTGAACTTCCAAAGACCGAGAAGCTTGTTCACTTCTGGCTGGAGAACGGCAACAACGGTGCGATTGATCTCCATTCGGTTTGGCTGATCATTCGAGCGGATCTGAAATTTAAATAAAAATAATAATAATAATATAAAATTAAATAAAAATTTGCTATATTTATCTTACTGTTAAGCATTTTAATACCTTTTATTAAACAACGAAAAGATTTAAAAGGTTGATTAGAGAGAAGAATAAACATTGTTTAACTAGTATTTAAGCAAAAATTTAACATTTAACATCTAAAACATAAATAATTTTAAGAAAAAAAAGCAAATTAATAAAAAAAATATGAATTACCATCGGCACGGCGCGGGAAGCACAACGCCACGTGTAGAGGTTGCCCGCGTGAACGAGGCCTTCTTCGAGGAGGTTTTGCTGAGGAGAGAGAGAGAGAGAATAAAGAAAAGTATATTAATTGAAATAGTAATTAGAGCGACTAATATCAGACATCTTAACTTGAACTTCAAATCTTGAACTTTCAAGCAGCAAAATAGTGGTTTTGCTGAGAGAGTAAAGAACGTGTATATTAATTGAGTGGAATGTTAAATAGAGAAAATAGTCTCAAACATCTCAACTTGAACTTCAAATCTTGCAATTTTTAAGCAGCAAAATAGTAAGTGTTCCTTCAACAGTTAGCTGCTATATAGTAACATATAAAGATAGCTAACAACACCTCCTAAATAGTGAATATTTCCGAAATGGATTAGAAAAAGGCTGACAAATTCAGCGTGACGCGTCGCCTCTTCCATATACTTGGATACGCCAGTGATGAACGCGTTGCGGTCCTGTAAAATAAGAAATAAAGGATAAAAACTAAAATTACTCTTAATTAATAATAGAAAGGAAGAAGAATATATATAATCAATAATAATAATAAAAGTTAGGAATACTTTATTATGGAAGAGGAGAAAAGTAAGTTAGGAATACTTTATTATGGAAGAGGAGAAAAGTAATGGAGGAAAAGAAGCAGAAGTCTAGCCTCAAAGTTGGTGTCAAAGTTGGTCTTGCACTGGAGCGGCCGGGATGCGGCTTCGATTGACGGCTGATCATCGGGCAGAGGAATCTCGTTCAAGAGCTGTAAGATAAAAAGAAGAATATAATTACGACATCAAAGAAAAAAGAACCTAATCTAAATATATAAAAAACAAAAAAAAGAACCGAATCTAAATATAACAAAACAAAAAAGAACCGAATCTAAATATAAGTTTTGAGAATCAGAAGCGGCCAGTCAAGATATATAAGAGGAAGTTATATCCACAATAAGTCTTTCATTTCGGAGGAAGCATTCTTCAGAAAACAGTAAAATTGCTTTTAGAAGAAAAAGTCAAAAAGACAAGTTTGGCAGCTCTCGTGAAAGATGATTACAATTAAATTAAAACAGTCAATCCTGCGCCAAACCTCGACATTCATGACGGCATCATTGAGAGAGACGGTGCCCTCTGCCATGGCTGCAAGGACGGAGGCGAATAAGCCTCTGCTCTGCACTGTTCTGTATTCCCTAGAACAAGACCCAATTTTGATTCCGCTTGCAAAGCTATTCGAAAAGTATATAATAAAATTAACTATTTGAGAAAAACGAAATAAACGAAAAAGGGAAAATGATTCATGACTGGACAAGAAAGGAAAAGGCTGATTGTGAATCAAAAGCGCTGGTAAGAATGTTGATTCATCGTATTTTCATTACACATATGGAGCGCTCAGTGTGACACATTTGTTAATGTTAAACGAGAATTTCCATTCAATTGGTAAATAAAGCACTTTAATGATATTTATTATCAATATTTTATAGGTATATAAACATATAAAATTTAAAATACATGATTTAAGCTAATAATGCATTACAACTAGCTTGAAAATATGCAACGTCCAATATTTAATAGTCCGAATAATACTTAACTGCAATCGCTTCATCTGAAAATTCGCGCTCATTTGGCGCGTCTTCCTCTCCTTTTGCTGCGCGAGTTCCGTCTTGAAGAAGTTCGCGTTGGTGCTCGCAAGGAGTTTTTCATTGAAGTTTTCATTGATGATTGATTGTTTTGTTGTTTTGTTAAAGTTACAACTTTATAATTTTACAACTTCCAGAAGAGCAACCCGATTTGACCGTCAAGAGAATGGGCCGCAAGAAGAAGAGGGTCGAGAAGCCGTGGTGCTGGTAGGTTTCATACTCGTTTGTCGTTGTTTTTGTTGTTGACGCACGGTCGTTTTCAATGATGAAGCGAACGACAATTCGGCTGAACAGAGTAATTCAAGGACCTAACTAGCGAACCGCGAAAGGCCAGCCTCATAATTCCTGCAAATGGGTTTTCCTAGTAATGTTGTACTTGCTCGGATTAAGTCGCAGTTGGGTTCGGTCCGTATAGCAACCAATGCTTCTTGGTTGTGTGTATTATGCAAATCTTCTAAAGTTACGGCTTATTCCGTGTTATTATTGTTGTCCCTTTTGCACATTGGACATTTTCGAAAAGAAGTTCAGAATTTTATGAAATTGTCCCAAAATCATAGTTTTTCTCCCAAAATCCTTTTTTCAGGTACTGCAATCGTGAGTTTGACGACGAGAAGATCCTGATTCAGCATCAGAAGGCCAAGCACTTCAAGTGCCACATCTGCCACAAGAAGCTTTTCACAGGTCCAGGCCTCGCCATTCATTGCATGCAGGTTAGGCCAGAACCAGTGTTTCCGGTCCCGGAACCCAGTTTTCCCAGAACCAGTTTCCGGGAACCCAGTTTTCTCTTCTTTCTTCGAAAACACCAGAGAAAATACCCACTTCTCTCGCACTCAGGTTTTTCCTAACGTGTAAGTTTTATCTCATAATTCTTTTCGCAACGATTTGTTGATTTAAAAGAAATGGAGCATAGATCTCGTTTCAGTGAATAAATGTGTCGGAGCTTACGGATAATTGGGATGAAAAGTTGGCCAATTTTAGAAATAATTTGCATTGTATGAAAGTTTGCAGCATTTAAAAGTGTCATTCTTCGTACAAGTATGACTGTTTAGTATTGATAGTTATGACGAACACATGAATATATACTTTTTAAGGATATATATGGATAGTATTTGCATGATTGGAAACAAATAATAATGATTTATCGTTTTATAGGTACACAAAGAGACGATCGACAAGATACCAGCAGCGATGCTTGGCAGAGATTCGACGGACGTTGAAGTGTATGGAATGCAAGGGATGCCAGAAGGAGCGGCGAGAGGAAGTCAGAGTTTGGAGGAATATTTGTAAAGAAGATAAAAGGGATCAGGGTGGATAGACCAGGTGAGAAACGAAGAATCCACTCTGGATTTGGGCCTTTATGAAGCGCTATCCCACTCAGTATTTGATTCAATTTGTACAAAAACTCCCGTGTTTTTACGTTACCCTACATTTCATTCCGATCCCAAAAGCTTCCTACCCACCATGTTTTGTACTACCCGTGGGAGAGCCTTTTCTTCCATGAAAGCGATAACGATTCAAACAATATATAATGTGTACGGGGAGCTTACTTGAATTTAGTATTCAACTGGGATTCAGAGAAAGTTGAGAGCATTTTAATGAGCACTTTAAAAAAGAAGTATTTGGAACTTTCGCGTGTAAGTGTAATGTAAAAAAATAGCAATATTTAGTTAGTTCGATGATAGAAATAGATATACAAAACATTAGTAACGAGGAAGCTTTTTTCAATCGTGGGTTGGTCGGGGATGTCCAAAACCAGGCCCGGACCGGCCCGCTGTCCATGCGGACCGAGCCCATAGGGTACGCGGGCCGGGCCGGGCCCGCCAAATTCCTTGGACATCCCTGGTTATGGCGCTAAACATTAGAAAGGATTGCAAGTGAAGTAGGGTAGAAAAGTCCACGATTATTGACCATTCGCTTTTTATATTAGTGAAGAACCAGTCAAAGTAAAGGGCGGTAATTTGAACAACTGTCGGGTCTTTGATTTCTGTAAGAAGTAATGTGAAAGTACTTTTGAATTGTTTTAGTAATGTTTTTAAGAAAATAAAAATCTCTTTCGTAATTAGGTAGAGAAAAAGATGACCTCAATTCAGACGAAGAAGACGACGGCACTCCTTCGAAGCACGCCAAGCTGGACATGTCATCCATTCCGACTCCGTCCATGCCACCGATGCCTCCCATGCACTTCCCGCCCTTTCCGGGCATGATGCCGCCATTTGGTAGGGCCGTAAAATAGGGAGAGCCATTTGGTAGGGCCGTAAAATAGGGACAGTCATTTTGGTTGGGCCGTAAAATAAGGCGAGCCATTCGGTAGGACCGGGAAATAGGGTATGCTTCAAGAAAATCCTATTTTGATTTCGCGCTATTAGCCTGAATAGGAGGACGAGAAACTAGCGTGCTCCTTTCTGGATACTTCAAATTAATCATGACTGTCATTTACGTGCTCTTGTAGACACTATTCAATGAATTTTAGTTATATCGCATTTGTAACTGTGGAGTGTAAGAGGGAAGATGAAGAAGCTTAAGTACGGTGTGGGCTTTAGAAATAGAGGATGGCGATAGCTTATTGATTTTAATTTTAGATATAAATATATTAATTTATTTCGTGTTTTATTAGCGATACAGCCAGTGCCTGTAGTTATTACTTTTAATTTTAGATATGAATATATTTTTTTTCCTTTTTCCAGGCATGCCTCCATTCGTGCCACCAGGGATGCCCGGCCCGCCCGGAGGCAATCGCTTCCCGCCACCACCCGGCTTTCCTCCTCCACATGGCATGCCCCCGATGCCGCCAGCATTCATGCCTCCGGGCTTCCCGAAACCGGGAGGGGCGTCGGTGCAGGTTTGTTCTCTCTCACTTGGTCTCTCTATCTCGCTCTCTTTCTTTCTCTCTCTCTATCTGGCTCTCTCTCTCACTCAGTCTCTCTCCTCCGCCCTTTCTCTCACTCAGTCTCTCTCTTCCTCCCTTTCTCTCTCTCGCTCTCTATCCCCTTCTCTCGTTCACTTCCTCCTCTCTTTTTGTCTCTTACTTTCTCTCTCTCTCTCTCTCTCTCTATCTCTGGATTCCTCTCTCTTTCTTTCGCTCTCGCTGTATCCACCCAGGGAATAAAAGCCACTGTCGAGGACCAAGAAAATAAGGGTGGGGAAAGAGATATTGGGCCCCCCAAAAAAGGGTGGGTTTGTTTTTCCTGCCTAAATGTTCCTCAAGAACATGGTTGGGTAGGGCTTTGAGAAGGTCCAAAATCAGGGTGGGTCTGTCAAATCGACAGTATCTTTTTTCCCCTGTATCCACCTCTCTTCCCGAAAGCTTTATTTTTGCCTCTCTGTTCCTGTCTTACTCTCTCTCTCTCTCTAGTTTTAGATGTTCACAAAATCGTATGTTCTCCAAGGAAGATAATTTTTTGTACTTTCTAAAGATGTTGATAAATTAGCCAATTAATTTGTATATTTTCAGGCCCAATCCACAGTGCCCTCTACCTACGCCGCAGCTCACGCATCAAAAGCGGAGACGGCAGCGGCAGGTGATCGGCTTCCACCCGGTCTCCCCGCGCCGACTGCCAGCACAGCGTCTGCCAACGAATCCATTCCAGCACTCAAGGTGGGAACCTAATTAGGGCAGGGTCTCAGATAGGTTCTATTCAGGCCTGGATGAGGTGGGCGGAGGGGTTTATAACCGGAGGTATAGGGAGCTCATACAAGACCGGGAAGAGAGGGGGTTTCATCACAGCTGGACGAGGTATGTATAGGTTAATACTTGATCGGGAAGAGATGGGGTGTGTTTACAGGGTTGGCTTAGGTATGTAGGGGTTTATACTTGACCGGGGGGGGGGGGGGAGATGAGTTTTATCATGGTTGTTGATCAATCGAAGGCAGGGTTGGTGAGATAGATAAATGCTGGTTGACAACGAGAGATTTCTAAAAAAAAAAATGGAGTTGATTGATGATGAAAGAAATGAATAAATGTTGATTGATAATTAAATAACAAATTCTGCCATTACAGCCTCCGCCAGTGTCAGCAGCAAAGACGAGAATTATACATCCTGATGATCACTACATCTCATTGGTCAGTTTACTAGTTAGTTGTACTAATTAGGATCATCTCGAATTGTTCTAGATGTAGAAGCAAGTGAAGGGCAAGGTTGCTAGACTTTGTAAAAGTAGCGAATATATGGCTTCTGCGAAGAGTAAAGTGGAGAGCGAGAGAGAGAGAGAGAGCCCATTTGAATCATGGAATCCTGATACAAATACAGAACGATACACCCCAGCCTTTGCTAGAAAAGTGCCAACGGTTGAGTTTTTTGTATGGCTTGGGGGTGGACGTGGTTTTTGCTAGAACCGAAAGTGAGTGACTACTCCTTGCTTTATAGTTTTATTTATTTTTTTTAATTTTCAAATTTACAGGAGGAGAGACGGCTTCAGCTGCTCACTGGAGGATATCGCTGATCTCTCTCCGACTTGTGTCGACACTGTCAATGATGGGATTAAGGAGGAATGTTGTTAGCCACCCATTCTCTCTCTCTCTCCCACCGACATTCTCCGCATCCTTAAACACAACTGGAATACATTAACGAGGATATCACTACCCATTTTACAGTTCTTCTTTTTTTCTTTTTCCTTAAATTTAAATTTACTTTATTGCCCATGATATAAAGTACAGCAGTTATGTCAATGTGTCAACAGTTTGTTGAGAGAAAAAATACTACCTTAGGTAGGTGAAGCAATGTTGCAGTTTTATGTATTATCACGACGTCTTACAATTAGCAAACCTTTCCTCCCGGATCTTCAATGTGATTTATATACTTTTTTTCTCTGCAATGACCGTCGATTGCTCTCTTTTTTATTTCAAAGTAAAATGTCTAAATTATTTGTCGTTTTGTGATCGTTCTTGTTAGTGACGCGAATAAATCGTCTACAGAAAATAAGGTGTACGGTATCGACAAGGAATGCAAAATGAGTATTTCATAACTATCCAAGGGTCGAAGTGTCGGGAGCGAAAATAACACAAGTATTGAACAAGAAACCAACAAGTTGTTGGCATGAATTTGCGCGAAAGTGGATATATGTACTATTTTTGAGCTCCTTTCCCGTTATACAGCTTGAGGTTTATTCATTTGTTTGCATCCAATTCAATACAATCTCATTTTACCACAAAAAATACTTGCTGGTGCGACTGAAAGTGACATCTAAATTGCAGATATTATGATTTATGACCGACTAGATACGGTACAACAATTCGAAAAGTTATTGTGATTTCTCACATAGATAGAAAGACCAGCATTAGTTCGAACCCTGACAGTTCTCTCTGTACAATCGTTGCCAACTGTGTAGATTATATACTCTTGATTCTTTGACTTCTGCACGCACGTAAAACGGAATCGTCATTTTCTCCCTCTCTCTTCTCTCTCTCTCTCTCTCTCTCTCTTCTTCTTCTTCTTCTTCTTCTCTCTCTCTATCTCTCTCTCTCTCTCTCTTGCCCTCGCTCTCTCTCTCTCTATATATATATCTCTCTCTTTGAGCACCGTCACTCATAACACGTGTGCGCATTTTGACCGATAACCGGGCCTGACACCGTCTGCCCGTCACACTATCTATATAAGGCAATGTTTGACTGTTGAAATTCTCGATGCCCTCACAGAGATGATGAGACCTTTTCAAAGATTTTATTATTTAAAATGCCATTTTCGTATTCATTTATTAATTAATTAATCCAATTGGTTTCTTAAATTGTTCATCAATTAATTAACCTATTTAATTATTTATTTATTTAATCAATTTTATTTTAATTGATTTGTTTTGCTAGAATACATTTAGTCGTCTTCACGCATGCCTTATTAGTATATGAATAAATAAGTTAATTAATTAATCAATTAATTAATTAATACATTCTAGCACAAACAAAACAAATCAACATGAGCCTTCGCGTCGAGTCGGGCGGCATTCTCGAGACGGCTGTTACGTGGCAGGAGACGGAGCGGGCGATTCAGGAGGCACTCGCGACGCGCGCCTCCTTCGGGCCGGCCAAGTCGGCGACGCACATTGGGGATGGCAATGTAGGCTTGTCTATATATTATATTATATTTATAATATTGATATTTAATATTTAATATCTACCGGACTATCCACTTAACATGTTATAACAGATATCCAACATGCACATATCCTATATCACATTGCTTATTATAATTACCACGTGCGTTTAACGAATGCCGTAAATAAATGAAATGACTATACTTATATGTGCATAATAACTATGCTCTTGCAATTTATAAGTTGAAATATATGTATATATATATATATATATATATATATATATTTACAAAAAAAATTAAATAAGTGACAATGAGAGAAAATAATTTATTTTTCATTTTATTGAATATTTCCAAGAATTCTATATGAATCTTATGAACGAAAGCTCCAGCAATATTAGTGACTTCCAGGGCTTCTTGTCCAAGATCGCCATCATTGATCCGGACTGGCAAGGGGAGGAAGTCGAGAGAGACGACCGTCTACCGGCGACGTTCGTCTTGAAGATGGCGTCTTGTCTGAAGACAGCTTCTATGATGCAAGAGGAGGATACATTCGGCGAGGAGAAGTGGGCCGGATTTGAGGACTTCGTCAGGAAGGTATCTCTCTCTCTCTCTCTCTCTCTCTCTCTCTCTCTCTCTTTCTCTCTTTATCGCCCTTTATTTTTCTGTGTCTTTCTCTCTTTCTCTCTTTTCTCCTTCTCCTTCTCTTTCTCTTTCTCTTTCTCTTTCCTCTCACTTACCCTTTCTCTTTCTCCTTTTCTTTTTCTTTCTCTTTTTCTTTTTCTTTCTCTTCTCTCTTCGCTCTTCTATCCCTATCTTCTCCTCCTTCCTAATACTTCTCTTCTTCGGGTAGTCGGGGTTTTTTTATTTTTTATTTTAATTATTTTTCTAAGATATATTTTCAGACACACAATCTCGAATCAGCCTTCTACGAATTCGCTCGCCCTTGGGCGAGCGAAGTATCCATTCCGCGATGCTTCTACACGACGAGGTTTAGGTGAGCATTCCGGATGATCCTAATTAGCTTCCATTTAGCCTACTCAAAACATTGAATATGAATTTACTTACATTAATTCATGAAGCTACTAATGTTCCTAGTGTTACTCCGGTGAGACATAGTACCGCAAGAAATGACTATTTATGAAACAAGTATAGTTCCAAATGTTACTCCTAGTATGACATTGTGACATACTATATTGTCCCACTCAGCGAGACAAACCAAGTAGCGGGCGCAATCGCAATGGAGCACCTGAAGAATGCGAGCATCAAGCATCTCCATCATCGAATGAGTGTGCGGAACATGAAAGAAGTAAGACGATCTTCTAATACACTGTTATCTTTTAATCTTTACACATATGTATGTATATATTATTTTAATTTTTTTTTTAAATTAATTTTATTGGAATCTACATATGTATATATTCATAGATGTCTTCATCTAATAGCATTTGCATTTAGGAACGTCCAATTTCAAACATGTTTCAAAAATTAAAGGCAATATTTTTTTTACATAATTAAGAGAGCTTCTCTATAAGAGTCGAGCATGCGCTTAAGGCAGCCTGCCCCGGGAAAATTGTTTTCGAATTCATTAACGGAAAACATTTTGCTTATGCAACTCGACCCGCTCTTTTTAATGAGACTAATTTCATCATCATCCGATTTTTTCCCTTCGGGATACACTACCGTAACCCTAAAAATTCATTGAGCCATAAATCCGTTAAAAATCTGTTTTGAGAAACGATGTACATATCATTCAATAGCATTTCGAAAACTCTTCAAATTTCATCTGGGAACATGTTTTACGAAAATTTTATTTTGGCCAGAAAAATTGGCGTTAAATTATTTGAAGGGTCGACACGCCACTTTCTGCTCATTTCTACACTCTGCAACCCAGATAGAAAGAAAGAGCGTGAAATTTGCTATCAGATACTCACCATTCAAGAAAAATCTGAGCGTACCAATTTTTTCTATGACGTGAGCAATGCGCGCGAGTCGGTCAAAATGGCACATTTTTGGCCGCCGAGGCACCGTGCAAGCGCATTCATCGATCCATAACTACGCTCAATGTTAATATTACAAAATCGTTAGCATATCATCTAAGAGCTCTCACAGAGATCTTCAAATGCTACATACATTCTTTTATTGAAATATTTATATTTCATGGAAAATTTCGTTCTGTACTATTAGAACGCTTAAAAAACTACTTTACAAACATTTCCGCATTTCAAGACATACATCATAAGAAAGAGCGTGCAATTTGCTACAAGATGAACCCCTTTTAATAAAATTTCAAGTCTATAATGTTTTGTTATAAGTCATAAGAGAAGGTAAAGTTGCGTCGCTGTCCTTTCGCCCAAGAATTTCGCTGTTTAGATTATTCGAATTGGAATATTCCAATATTTTTTTCCGGTGAAGAATTGTGCTAAGCTGATGCCCAATTCTTATCACTTATAACAAAACATTATAGGCTTGAAAGTTTATTGAAAGGGGTCTATCTTGAAGCAAATTTCACGCTCTTTCTAATAATGCATGTTTTGAAATGCTGGAATGTTTGTAAAGTAGTTTTTTAAGCGTTCTAAAAGTACAGAACGAAATTTTCCATAGAAATATAAATATTTCAATAAAAGTATGTATGTAGCATTTGAAGATCTCTGTGAGAGCTCTTAGATGATATGCTAACGATTTTGTAATATTAACATTGAGCGTAGTTATGGATCGATGAATGCGCTTGCACGGTGCCTCGGCGGCCATAAATGTGCCATTTTGACCGACTCGCGCGCATTGCTCGCGTCATAGAAAAAATTGGTACGCTCAGATTTTTCTTGAATGGTGATTATTTGATAGCAAATTTCACGCTCTTTCTTTCTATCTAGGTTGCAGAGTGTAGAAATGAGCAGAAAGTGGCGTGTCGACCCTTCAAATAATTTAACGCCTATTTTCTCGACCAAAATAAAATTTTCGTAAAACATGTTCCTAGATGAAATTTGAAGAGCTTTTGAAATGCTATTGAATGATATGTACATCGTTTCTCAAAACAGATTTTGAACGGATTTATGGCTCAATGAATTTTCAGGGTTACTGTAGTGTATCCCGAAGGGAAAAAATCGGATGATGATGAAATTAGTCTCATTAAAAAGAGCACGTCGAGTTGTATAAGCAAAATGTTTTCCGTTAATGAATTCGAAAACAATTTTCCCGGGGCAGGCTGCGCTCGAACCTTACGGACATGCTCTCTTAATTGGATAAATATTGATAGATCGCTCGCGAGCTCGGTCGGATTCAAGCGTTCGCTCATCGTCACAAGATCGTTGAAAGTGTGCCAGAGATTGCCGAACGTGACATGCACGCGGAGTTTTGGTCTACGCTCACCTTTGAGGTCATCCAATTCCATTGTCTCTTTCATAGCAATTCTTGTACTTTTTGTTGTTGTTCTTTTATATTTAATTATTTAATAATATATCTAGCTCTGTTTAATCATGCAGTATTTAATAATATATATATCATATATTAAAGCAACTTAAGATCTATACAACTTTGCTGCATGCATCGCTCATATTACATGCCTCTTTTCTTGAGGATTACCGCAGATTTTAGGTGTCCATGGTACAGTCTCTTTAACCATATAAACAAAAAAGGCCTTCTTTTGAGGTAGCAGAGGATATGCTGCAGCGTCTAAAACTGCTCAATGTAGACGATGAACGGCTTAAGAATGCAGTCGACGATACCGTAGCCATTCTGCCGCTCTACTACATCGGAAATCTCGCGTCCACTCTGCACGAACAACTTGGTAATCTGTGATCTCCCTCTTCCTCTTTCTCTTTCTGCTCTCTATCTCTCTATCTCTCACGTTGTTTCTCTATCCCTGTCTCTGTCTATCTCTCTCTCTCTCTCTGTCTCTCTTTCCTCTTTTTCTCTGTCTCTCTCTCTATTTTTCTCCGTCTCTCTCTCTCTTTCTCTGTCTCTCTCTCTCCTTGTCTCTCCCTGTCTCTCTCTCTCTAATGTTTATTGCTTCCACGGCGAAGCTATTAAGAAATTGAGAGGAAATAGCTCTGAAACAGGCAAATTTTTTCTTGTCTTTTTTAAACTTTTTTTTTGCTTTTCCACCAGGAATTACACCTGTTATCGTGAACGGTGATCTCTGGTCGGCCAACGTGATGCTGGACGACGAGACGGACGACGTTGTGGCGCTCATCGACTGGCAGGTAGGTACTTCTGAAACGGGGTTTCTTAAAGGATCTATAAACTCGCGTTTGAATTCGCGCCCTTTTCCCTGACACCGAGGCGACAGGGAAAGGGCGCGAATGCAAACGCGGGTTTATGGCTTCAGAGTGTGTGCGTTCACTAGTGATTTCGAGAGACGATTAAAATGAAAATGATAGGGAAAAAATTCAAACAGCTTAACGGGTGAGTTTCGTCGCGCTTCTGTAATGTATTTATTTTTTTTAATTAATATTAAAAATACTGAAAATAAAATAAAACTTTTTGTCCAGCTCGTGCACGTCGGCTGCGGCGTCGAGGACTTGTTGCGCGCCGCGTTCGCGGGCCTAAACACGGCTGACAGAAGGGCGGCCATGCCGGCACTCCTTGAGGAGATGCATGCGGGACTCGTGGAGAAGATGGAACATGGAAAGGCGCCACCGTACACGCTTGAAGAGGCTAGTATTATTTTCTACTTATTAATTTAATTTTTTTTTTAAATTAATTTTACTTGTACTCAAAACTTTTAAAAAAAATTTTTACCAATTTTCATTGGAGCTTAGCCGGTTAGAGAGAAAAATTTAGAAAAAAGTAAAACAGAGTAAATACTATTTGCTATCCACTCATTTAACAAACGAATGAGTGAAATATGTTAATGCAAATGATTAAGTGCATAGCTTGCAGCTGAGAGACACGTTCGAAGTACTATTCGCGCACTGTGCAATCTTCTTCTTCCCTCTTGTTGCGTATGTTAGCCAGGTTAGAGCGGTTTTTTTTTCTTTTTAAAGCTATTTTATCTTTTTTTTATACAATATATATATATATATAAATATTGTATATATTAAACAGGCAAATGCGGCCGGCCTTTCGGAGGAAGAAAAAGCGGCCCGGACTGATGTGGTCTACGACAAGACGCTCGGACTCCTAGAAGACTTGCACACCTTTCACGCACGCAATCTAAAGGACACGAGGAAGCTGCGCTGGAAGAAAGAATAGGAAATTTGAAGAAATATGTAAAGACATTCTAGGAACAGTTTATGTGTTACAAAATGAAATGTAGGTTTACTTGTGTATATTTATTTGTTAAAGTTGCATATGAAACTCACTATTAATTAATTAATTAATTTTT
The DNA here is from genome assembly GCA_945643635.1 of Allodiplogaster sudhausi. NCBI lineage: Eukaryota > Metazoa > Nematoda > Chromadorea > Rhabditida > Diplogasteridae > Allodiplogaster > Allodiplogaster sudhausi. The sequence goes on from CALZFC010000122.1 coordinate 72,037, forward strand.
TTTTAAATTTTCATTCTCTCACGTCTCTCTAAAACACATGCTCTCTCGCCTCGAATGCAAGATTGATTTTTTTTTGGCACATTTGAAGAAACGAAGTCAAAGAAAGGGATTCTTAATTTGATAATATGTTGAGGAAATAAAAGTCTATAAAACAATTACGCCTAACCTCAACATCAGAAAAGGCTCACCGAATTTTTTCAAACTTTTTTTTTGAGTATTTCTTTTCTTGGTTTCTTTGTGCTGCCACGATCTGCACCTATCACCTCCGACACTTCACTCCATCAGCATCATCATTGACATTGAATGGTGTCCTTGTACATCTCTCTCTCTCTCTCTCTCTCTCTCTCTCTCTCTTTCACTCTCTCTCTCTCTCTCGCTCTCTCTGTCTCTCTCTCGTCCTCTCTCTCTCTCTCTGTGTCTATGTCTCTTCCTCTAACGTCTGCATTCTCTCTCTCTCTCCCTCTCTCTTTCTCATCCTCTCTCGCCCTAATACACACTCTCTCTCCATTCATACAGATCGTGTATGCTCTGGTAGTAGTCTGTTTGCCAGCGGATGCGCACTTTCCACTTTATATATGTACACCCCTCCCAGTAGTCCCCCGGTATTCACACGTCGTCTCTCTGTTTTATTTTCTTCTCTCTCGCGCTCTCTCTCTCCTCCCTCTCTTTCTCTCTCACTCTCTCTCGCTTTCTCGTTCTCTCTCTTCATCCACTTCTAGCTCAATCAGTCTCTCTTTCTTTCTTTCTCTCTCTCTCTCTCTCTCTCTCGCACTCTCTCAATGCTCTCGATATACGTGGACACCTCTTCACTTGTGCCATGCCCGCCTTTCTTTCTTCCTCTCTGATCACTTCTATCTCTCTTTCGACATAGCCCTTTCAATGACCTCCGATGGATGATACATCAAGAAGTTGATTTATTTGAGAGAAAAAACAGGAAGAAAAAATATTTATTTAACTTGTCTATAAACTTTTGTCAACATCCTAGTGACAAGCTGGTTTCGCTGACGTATTTATTTCATTTTAAAATAGTGAGTGGATTAAAAATAAATGCTGTTTAAAGAATAGTAAAAAAATAGCAAATTGATAAATGGTCTTATCACGCATCTACCGTATACTTTTTGCTGATACTGACAATCAGCCAATCAGTGATTTCGGATTATCACATACCGTAGCTCTCCTTTTCTCTTTCCTTCCCATCGATACGCTTGGAGATAGCGGCCAAGAGAGCAAACTCTTCAATTTTCCAATACTCCTTTCTCTCTCTCTCTCTTCCTCTCTCTTTCTCTCTCTCTCTCTCTCTCTTCCCTCCTTATCGATCTCTCCTTCTCTGCACCTCTCTTATCTCTGTCTCTCTTCTCACTATCTCTCTCTCCTGCCTAACACTTCTCCTTCTCATCTGATCTGTTTACTTCGACATCTCCATCCTATAACATACGATATCGTGTCAGTGCGCCTCGACTGGTCGGGGAGAGCGTGTTGAGTACTAACAGTAAGAGAGCGAGATAGGAAGAGGGAAGCTAGAGAGAGAGAGAGAGAGAGAGAGAGAGAGAGAAGAGAGCTGAAGAGAGAGAGAGAGAGGAAGAGAGGAAGAGAGAGAGAGAGAGGCAGAGAAAGAGCCAGAGGAAATACATATCTTTTCATCACCACCACTGCTCCATTTGCCGACTCACTCCTAGCGAATCATACAATTTTCAGTGAGAGACAGACAAAATGCCCCGCAAAGAAGTACGGTGGATTTTCAGCATTTCATAATAGTTTGAATTTTTTTTTTTGCCTGCTATCATTTCTCTCTCTCTATCTTTCTCTCGCTCTCTCTCTCTCACGATCACTGTTTTCTATGACTTCTTTATTGTTTTTTTCTCTTGTACCTTTTCAGTTTTTTAATTCGATTCTATACTATACGAACAGTTTATTGCGATCACCCACTCGCAATAAACTGTTCGTCTTATATCTTACCTTTCGAACAAAAAATTTAAAAAAAAAACAACTGTACCAAGACCGACGAACAAATCCAAGAGATCAGGTCGTTGATCCCACCACAGATCAGAGTACTTTTCTTATTCGCCCCCTCGATTCTCTCTCGCACTCTCTCTCTCTCTCCCTCTCTTTCTCTTTCAATTTTTCAACCAAACCAACTTTTTCTTGCTCTCTTACCTTGTCACTCTCTCTCTCTCTACATTTCTTTCTATCTCTCCCTCTGCATCTCTCGATCTCTTTCTCATTCTCCTTCTACTTCTCTTCTCTCACTTTTCCCCGCTCTATCCTCTGATTCACTCACTTCTCTGCGCTCTCTTATATTCCGTTCCGTTCCTGTTTCGCCTCTTTTTTACTTAGAACGTTCGTCGCAATCTTTCCTTCCCCAAAATCTCGCTCTCCCTGGGAGGAGAAGAGGAGTGTTTATCCGCTCCCAGGCTATCACAGCCTGTCTCCTCCGTATCTCTCTCTCTCTCTCTTTCGCTCTCTCTCTCTTTCTCTCTCTCTCTTTCTCTCTCTCTCTCGCTCCTCACGGAATAAGCTTCTAGTTTCCATGCACATATTGTTAGGATGAAAATTCCATAAATTCGCATTTGCTGAATCTTCTTTTTTCAATATATCTGTTTTCAATTTCATGGCATGTATGGATTGGCTTTTTTCTATTATACAGTTTTAACACTGCCTTGTTCACCTCGTTGTTCTCTTACTTCATTGTGATATCTCTTTCCTCCCTCCCTCTCTCTCTTTCTCTCTCTCCCTTTTTCTCTCCCTCTCCTTTTCTCTCTCCTCGTCCTCTCTCTCCCCTAGTTTCATGCATATCATTTACAGCTATTTCCAACATCTTTCCTGTTTCGAAAGCGTGCCTCGATACGGCCTTAGAAGCGCAAGCCTTCTCACCATCATTCCGCTTTCCTATTCATCTAACTGACAATTTCTATTGAATCTGCTGAGATCTCTCCATCACACTCTTTCTACCTCTCTCTCCCCCCCTCTCTCGGCCTGTCTCCCTTCCTGTCTCGCGTTCTCACCTTTTTATTTACCTGTATCTCTCTCTCTCTCTCTCTGTCTCTGCTGCAGTCTATCATTCTCTCGCTTTCCTCACTCTATCTTGTTTCATCTTTAAGTTGTACTACTTCTTTTGCTTGCTCATGGGCAAACACGCGCGGATCATTCTTATAGAAATGTACTGATGATCTATTCTACATACATATCTTACCCCCCCCCTTCGTCTCCTCCTATCTTTCCATTCCCCCTTGATCATTCTATTCATCTCCACCTGAAGGACTCCCTTCCAGACTCTCTTTCTCATTCTCTCGCACTCTCTGTCTCTCTGTCTCTCTCTCTGTCTCTATGTCTCTCTCTCCTTTATCTCTCCTTCTCACTCACCCTTTCTCTCACTGGATCTCAGCAACATCAATGTTGATGAAAAGCCTGTTGCGAGCTATCCAGATCATCTTTGCTATCTTCTCCTCTCTTTCTCTGTCGCTCTCCCATTCGCAGCCTCTCTCTCTCTATCTCTGTCCTTTCCATTTTCCCCCTCAAGCTCTCTCTCCCTCTCTCTCCCTATCATCCACTGTTCAATTCACTGCCCAGAAGCGCTGTCTCAAAATGCAAACATGCGTGAAAGCTTCCCGTATAGAGAGACGGGCACTCCCTCCTCTCTTCTCTCTCTCTCTCCCCATCTCTCCTTCTCTCTCTACTTCTCTTTTCCCCCAATTTCTTCGTCTTTCTTTCAAATTTGTCCACCCAATGTTTTCCTTATCAAAGCTCCTAGCAAACTATTCGAAGGCAAAACCACCGTTCTTGTTCTGCAATGCGCTTCATATAACCGTGTTATATTTGTTTGCCTCTTTGCTGTTTTTTTGTTTACTGTGATTCTCGAAAATGTTCCCAATCTCCAAATAAGTTTTAGTTTTCGATATTAAATATCATCATAGCTATTATACATTCGTTTAATCCTTTAGATCCTTGGCCGTTAATCCTTGGCAGTTTCTATAAGATGTCTAGTGGGAGTCAATGTGAGAATCTCTCTCATCTCTCTCTCTCTCTCTCTCTCTCTCTCTCTCTCTCTTTCGCTCTCTCATCTCTCTCTCCCTCTTCTCTCTTCTCTCTTCTCTCTTCTCTCTTCTGTCTTCTGTCTTCTTTCTTCTCTCTTCTCGCTTCTCACTTCTCTTCTCTCTTCTCCCTCACTCTCTCTCTCTTTCTCTCTCTCTCATCTCTCTCTTCTCTCTTCTCTCTTCTCTCTTCTATCTTCTCTCTTCTGTCTTCTTTCTTCTCTATTCTCGCTTCTCACTTCTCCCTCACTCTCTCTCTCTAATCTCTCTCGTCTCTCTCTCCATCTTTTTCTCTTGCGTCTCTATCGCTTTCCATCTTCGAAACTCCCAACATCATGCAAGGTGATTTCAAAAAGATCTTAACCCGTACGAATCAGCCTGTTCCTAATCTCACCAGCCCTCCATCATCTTCCTTATTCAAGCGACTATCCTTTCCATACCTTTGTGCGCCCTATCCGTCTCTATCTCTCTCCCTCTCTTCTCTCTCTCTCCCTCTCACTTCTCTCTCTCTCTTCTCTCTCTCTTCTCTCTCTCCCCCTCTCATTCCATCGTTTCAACTTTCCCATCAGTTGGATGCCCTTGAGTCACGGCTAGCTGTCTCTCCGGGGCTCTAGCACCCCCCCCCCCACTCCTGTCACAATAATCAGTGTGTCGGTGTGGAAGAGCCATCACAAAGGAGTCAAATTATTCATCAGAAAATGAAACCGGTCAATGCCAAGGAATTTCTATTCCTTTAGGTTTTCCATATCTTTTTGACTCGAAACTTTTGACTAAGGAATACTTTAGCCACATTTTAAAAATAGTTAATTAAATATATAAAAATATATACATATAACATATTTGTTTTAACTACAATAGTACTAGATAAATTAATACTTAATTTTCTCAGTTTCTCTCGTTGACCCTTTCTATGCTGACTGAGACAGAATTCGAGAGGAGTAAGAGCCACAATAGAAGTCAGAATAGATGATGGCTTACGATAAAAGAAGGAAGATGGCCCACTCCTCATGTCTAATCCTTTTGCTACCTTTTGCTACCGTAGCAGAGAGCATCTATATAGTCTTTCTTCGTTGCGACGGAGAGACAGTAGACAGAGAGACAAAAAGAGAGAGAGAAAAGAGAGAGAGAGAGAGAGTTAAAGAGATAGAGAGAGAGAAAGAGAGAGAGAGAGCGCGCGCAAAAAAGGAGACTTTGTGTATCAGCAAGTGTTAATCCTCCTCCGCCCGGATCAGCAGCGACTCCTCTCATCGTATCTTTCAGAGGAGACGAAGAGATGCTCTTTCTCGCTGTCTCTCTCTGTCTCTCTGGCTCTTTCTCTCTCTCTCTGTCTCTCTAGCTCTCTCTCTCTCTCTCTGTTTATCACTCTGCTCTCTCTCTCCCATCTATAAGAAATCTCGGCTGTTATCTCCTCTCTCTCATTCTCGCTCTCTGTTCATGTCAGTGTGCGCATACAAAGCGATGACAGAGAGAGGAGTCAGAGTGGCGCTCCTGCTTACGTCCTTCTTGTTCTATCTCTCCTCCTCTTCTGTTTATCTATCAGATTACGGTAGAGGTGCCGGTTGGCGAGAAGAGAGAGAGAGAGAGAGAGAGAGAGGGAGGGAAAGAGAAAGACAGAGAGAGAAAGAGAGAGGGACAGAAGAGAGAGAGAGAGAGATAAAAGAGAGAGAGAGAGACGCGTGTCAGAGGTTGCCACCTACATCATCGTTTGAGAAAGACTCCGTGATTCACATCAGCGAGAGACAGAGAGAGAGAGAGGAAGAGAGAGAGAGAGAGAAGAGAGGGAGAGGAGAGAGAGAGGATAAGAGAGAGATCAACAACATGGCAAGAGCAGCAAAGAAAACGGAAAAGGGGAAATCGCCGAGGTGATAGTGCAGCGGCACCTAGATATACACGGCGGCCTCGTACACGATACTCTTTCTCTCTACCTCTCTCTCTCTCTCTCCCTCTCTCTCTCTTTCTTCTCTCTTTTCTCTCTCTCTCTCTCTCTCTGCCTCACTATCTCTCTACTTCAATCTGTCTCTCTCTCCCTCTCTCTCTAACCAATACCCTTCTCAACGAGACACCCAGTTCTTGTCTAAATAAGAAGAGCTGATAGAAGGAGTGTGCACAGATCGGGTATGCCATAGAGGAGAACAACTTGTTGAATGATGTCGATCTCTCTCAGTATCTCTCTCACTCTCTCTCTCTCTCTCTCTCTCTCTCTCTTGCTGTCTACCTCCATTACTCTCTCTCTCTCTCTCTTATCTCTCTCTCTCTCTCTCTCTCTCTCTCTCTCGGTCCACTCTCTGTCTCTCTCTCTCTCGTACTCTTTCTCACTCGCTCTCTTTCGCATTCTCCATATCTATGCTACTTGAGCGAAGAAGACTGTGTCCGATAACAGAAGCTAATATTAGAAGACATAAAATATCCTCGATTATATGGAAAATTATGAAGAAAAGTTCAGCAGGAAAGATAGAGGAGATAGAGAGAGAGAGAGCGAGAGAGAGAGAGAGAGAGAGAGAGAGAGAGAGAGAGTGGTTCTTCCGAGGCCAGCATCCATGGCGCCTCTGTAGTTAAAAAGACTACAGGCCACTTTAGGGCATCATCTGGCCATTCAACCACGCAAGGCACTGATTTTGACTGAGTTAATTGTTGTACGGTAATCGCCCCCCTCTCTCCGGGTGCCGCACAATTGTTTCCAAACTCACTCAAGCAACCCTCAACTCCAAGGGGTTCAGAGACCACTTGCTGTTAGAAGGGTGGCTAAGGTAAGGAGTGTGATGGCGTTGGAGGGCGGAGATAGGCTTACAATTAGAGAAGTGATTGAGAGATTGAGCGAGAGAGTGAGAGACAAAGTGAGAGAGTGAGAGAGAGTGAGAGAAAGAGAGTGAGCGAGAGAGAAAGAGAGAGAGAGAGAAAGAGAGAGAAAGGGAGAAAGTTGAATGGTATCTCCCAAGTAGTCCACCACCACCACCAGCACATCGCCATAGCGAAAGACAATAGCAAGAGGGACACGACGACGACTTTTCATCCCCCAATGCGCAATCTCTTAGATTAGCTGAGAGCACTCGTCAACTCGTCAACTCTCGGGTGCTGCTCCTTAGGCCGAATGAATGAATGACTTCTCTTCTTTACACCTGTCTCCCCTGCTATTGTCTCTGTCCTCACTCCTGTCCATTCCAACTTCTTTCACTTTATCTCCCTTGTCTATCTCTGTATCTGTGTCTCTTTAACCCTCTCTCTCTCTCTCTTTCTCTCTCTCTCTCTTCTTTCTCTCTCGCTCTAGCGCTCCCTCTTTCTCAAGCACTCAAAACTTCTTCCGCCCACTGCTCTTGTTTCCAACACTGTTGTACTCATCAACTTGCCTCGCTCTCTCTGACTCTCTCTCTCTCTCTCGCTTTCTCTCTCACTCTCTTCGGTTGCACTATCCCCATTGTTCAATGACCGCCTGGATACCAAACTTGCGACACTTTTGTCACTTGGTCGAAACTCTCTCCGAATCACACGCTCTCAAGTTTGCTCTGCTCTCTGCTTTCGGAGTCTGTCGCCAAACGTAGAGCAGCCAATCCAACACCACAGGCAAGCAGCAACTTGGGTGCTCTCTCCCTCTCTCTCTCTCTCGCTCTCTTTCTATCTCTCTCTCTCTCTCTGTCTCTCTCAATCGCTCTCTCTCTCTCTTTCTCTCTCTCTCTCTCTTCTCGCTCTCCCTTTCTCTCTCTCGCTCTTTCTCACTCTTTCTAACTCTCTCCGAATCATACGCTCTCAAGTTTGCTCTGCTCTCTGCTTTCGGAGTCTGTCGCCAAACGTAGAGCAGCCAATCCAACACCACAGGCAAGCAGCAACTTGGGTGCTCTCTCCCTCTCTCTCTCTCTCGCTCTCTTCTATCTCTCTCTCTCTCTCTGTCTCTCTCAATCGCTCTCTCTCTCTCTTTCTCTCTCTCTCTCTCTTCTCGCTCTCCCTTTCTCTCTCTCGCTCTTTCTCACTCTTTCTATCTCTCTCTCCCTACCTCTCTTCCTCCCGCCCATACTGTAACAGTCCGACCTATTAAGCTTGCAGCTAATTGGTCACTGTGTTCTTTCACTATATTGAGCGCTTCTATCGGGTGTATTAAAAAAACCTAGCTTTTTTAAACCAGTAATTCAAATTCAAATACCGTAATCCAATATATTCAATTTCAAATTCCCGCCTAGATCCCTTAACGATGAACGAGAAGGACACCGTGTTTTTGGTCCAATTTTGTGCATTTGATGCTTGACACCTGTTGGCCTTCGGTCACAGGGCCACAGGCTGGCAATCACCGTTAAGGCTTGGTCTTTCTCCTTCCTCTCTCTCTCTCTCCTTTCTCCACTTCTCTCTCCCCTCTCTCTCTCTCTCTTTCTCTCTTTCTCTCTCTCACTCTCTCTCTCTCTCTTATCTCCCTCCACCTTGCCGATTTCCATGTGCGCTCGACCGTAAACACTGCCGTCGGCGCTTTATGAGGTGTCAAGCGTGAATGTAATCTCTGTCTGCTTGCCTGTTCTTTTTTCTCTAAGTCTCTCTCTCTCTCTCTGTCTGTCTGTTTCTCATTCTCTTTCTCTTACTCTCCCTATTCCTCCGATCTCTCGCACATAACATAGGCGATCTCTTGTATGTCCTGTTAAGTCTATGCCAATTGCGGTGAATTGGAAGACAGAGGGGACAAATGATCACCTGTTTCTTTCTCTATTTCTCTCTCCAACTCTCTCATATTTTCTCCACTCTCCTCTCTCACTCTCTCGCGCTCTCCCTGCTCTTTCCACAACACCTGTCACAGCTGTGCCAAAAGAAGAATGGCTATATATTTTGTCTGCGGCCAGCGCCCGGAGGCAATCATGAGAATAGGCTGGAAAGAACCTCATAGCATGGTCACCTCTACGGGAAATTAGTGATAATCAATTATTAATTAAATAGCTTTTTTCTTCCGAAAATCACGTAACAGTTGAATATCAGCAAATTGTTATTTGTCTTAGGTGCAGAATATATTTTATTTTTAAAAGTTTTTAAATCACAGATAAAAAACATTATCTCTTCTCAAGAAGTGAGCAATGCTGAGAGAAAGTGCAATGTTAGGAAGGGTGTCGCGTAAGTGGGAATAAAGGAAAAAAAGAATGCGGAGGGTTTGCACTCGCTGTCTCTCTCTTTCTTTTCCCCCTCGATTTCTGTCTGTTCTTCCCTATCTCTCCATCTCTCTATCTCTCTCTCTCTCTCTCTCTCTCTCTCTCTTTCCCTATATCACCATCTCCCTCTCTCTCTCTCCTTCTCTTTCCCTGTATCACTCTCACTCTCTCTCTCTCTCTTCCTTTCAAGTGGCCCACTCTGTCGGCCAAATTAACAGCTTTCACATCGTCTTGTCAAATCGTGCCTCCTCTTTATTTCTCACCTCTTATCCGAGGCCTCCCCTTCTTCACGATTTTTCCTCCTCCTCCTCCTTCGCAGATTTGTACAAAGCCGGTCCAATCTGCCTGTGTTTTCTCTCCCTCTCGCTCTCTCTCTCTCTCTCTCTCTCTCTCTCTCTCTCTCTTTCTCTCTCGCTATCCTCATTTTCTTCAACCTTCAAATCTGTCGCTATCTTGGAGTGATCTTTTCAAACCTTACTGACCAATACTGTCACTTTGATTCTCTATCATTCCACAGAAGAGGCCTTCTTTCCACTGCATGGCTCATAGCGTCGTGAGAAAGTATTCTTTTCTTCGACAATGCGCTGATTTCAAAATATGACCTAGTCACGGAGTCACTCACTATTATTCATCTACAATGCATTGTATCATTCGTACATCGTCTGGATCTCTTCTCTCTCTTACCGCTCTCTCTCTCCCTCTCTCTCTCTCTCAATCTCTCTCTCTCTCTCTCTCTCTGCCTCTCATTAGCCTCTCACTCACTCTCTCTCGTTCCCCTCTCTCTCTCTCTTTCTCTCTCTCTCTCTCTCTCTCTCTCTACTCACTACTCATTTGAATTTGCCCTCCATCAATGTCTGCATGCGTCCAGTGTGATGGCAACAGCTGTACATTATCGGAATGGCACCTGTAATCAGAAGCAGACAACACTTTCCGATTCGATTCGAATTGGCGAGGACGTACAAGGAAGGTCACACGAGATCCATTTTCTGACCGCCAATAAATATATAAACTAATTAATTAGCATCGCCAATTTGCCTTTCTCACACACTAGACCGTGTTTTCGTTATTTATTTATTTTTATTTTTTGAAAATAAAACATCATATACTCTTCATAGTTGGTTACATAGCTTGAATAAATTATTTTTTGCGTTAAAATTTTTTTCAAATCAGATACATATTATATTTAGGTGGTGGTTATCTTATCGTTAGTGCCATTCTATATTCTAAATATTTTCCTTCGACTCTTGGCTTGCCTAAATCCCACCACAATCCACGGCCCCTATCAGAATCACCCGCGGTGCTGCCTGCCATTCTCTTGTTTCTTCTCACCTCCTCCTCCTCCAAGAAGCCAACAACAGTCGCGCTGTCTCGCATCTCTCACATCCGCCTTCTCTCTCGCACTCTCTAGCACTCCGTTTCTCTCTTTCTCTTTCTCTCTCTCTCTCTCTCTCTCTCTCTCTCTCTCTCTCTCTCTTTCCTTCTCTCCCACCCCATCATTATCCGGGCCAAAGACAGCAGCTACCCTTTCCTTATCTCTTATCCGCTTGTCACGCTTCATCGAACAATCTTTCTTTATTCTTCGCTCTCTCCACCTGACGCTCTCATATCAATTATTTTTCTTCAATTTATGCATGGCAATTTTTTTTCCTATTTTCTACTTGTAGTTGTAAATTCATGTATACAATATGTTACTAAATTTCGAATAAAAAAAAGAAGTCTAAGAGTTATACCCGACCTTCTGGCTTCAGCTTTCCCAATTATTTGTCAATCTCTACGCTCTCCATCTTACTCCACTCTCCTCTTTACTTCTTTTCTCTTCCTGTCTGCCTCTCCTCTCCCTCGGTCTCCCTCTCTTCTCTCTCTATCTCTCTCTCTCCCTGAGTCTCTCTCTCTCCCTTTCTTTCCCTCTCTCTCCCTCTCCTCTCTCTCTCTCTCTCTCTCTCTCACCGCCATCCTTGCAAAGCACCTTGCCAGCCTGATTGCTGGTGCGAACTTCCGCTCCCGAAGCGCTGCGCCATCTCTGCAGCTGGCACCGAAGTGGTTGTGAGAGAAGCAAGCGAGAAAGCGATCTTTCTCTCTCTCTCTTTCTCTCTCTCTCTTTCTCTCTCTCTCTTTCTCTCTCTCTTTCTCTCTCTCTCTTTCTCTCTCACTCTCACACCCTCTGTCACTCTCGTCTCTCCGTCTCTCTCTCTCTCTCTCGCTCTTTTACTCTCTCCACTCTCTCTCTCTCTCTCTCTCTCTCTCTCTCTTTCTCTCTCACTCTCACACCCTCTGTCACTCTCGTCTCTCCGTCTCTCTCTCTCTCTCTCTCGCTCTTTTACTCTCTCCACTCTCCTCTCTATCTATTTATCGTGCTTTTATGAACCACCATAACCCTAACAAGAAGGCGATACTGAAATTTCTCCCTGGAAGAGGCAAATTTGGCCATTTTCACAATTCTGATGTCCATTCATCCTTACTTTTGACTGGCTTTCTTTTGATTATTGTCGATGGCACAGAATAGCTGTAGGTGTGTGATGGAGATAATATTAAGGCGGGAGAGAGGGTTAGAGAAAAGGAGAGAGAAAAAGAGAGTGAGAGAGAAAGAAAGATAGAGGGAAAGAAAGAGAAAGAGGAAGAGAGAAAGAGAGAGAGAGAGATAGAGAGAGAGAGTCTTGCTAATCGTCGAGTGTTGTCAGGAGCATTGAGCATTATATTTTATTATGCCTCCGGCTCTCCGCAGCAGGCGAACCTTTGCCACCTCCATGGAGATGAAAGCTCAGCGAGGCGCGGCGCGAGAGGCCCTTTATGGCTCTGAATTGGGGGAGGGGAGGGGGGGGAAGGTGATTTCTGTCAATCTTCCGTCGCGCCGTCCTCTGATGCGTGTGGCGCTCCTTAATAACGCCTTCTGAGCCTGCTCCCTTAGCATCGTGGCTCCCGGGCGGTAGTCGTAAAAGTGCATATCAGCTATTGCACCAAGCTTTTTCTCTCTTTCTCTCATTCTCTCTCTCTCTCTCCCTCCGACTCTGTTTTCCCCTCCCGTCTCTTTCTTGTGAGAGAGTGAGAGAGAGAGAGGTTTATAGAGGGGTGTAAGAAAGAAAGATCAAGACAAAGCAGGCCCTAAGGCGAATCAGGAAAATTGCCCCCGGTCTGACTGATTATCGCTGCAGAGCGTGCAATGACTGAACATTATGAGAGGGGAGCTGCAGAAGGAGAGAGAGAGAGAGAGAGAGAGAGAGAGAGAGAGAGAAGAGAGAGAGAGAAATGAAGAGAGGGCGAGAGAAACAGAGGGAAGAAGAGGGTGATAGCGAGAGAGAGAGAGAGAAGAAGAAGAGAGTGATAGCGAAAGAGAGAGAGAGAGATAGAGAGAGATTGATCTAGCGAGGGAACGAGAGTGACAGCGAGAAAGAGAGAGAAGTGAATGAGAGACCCAGGCGAAACTGACTCAAGCCATGGGAATATGTGTGAAAGGCTGGGAAGGCGATCCACAGTGGGAGAGTGGAGACAGAATGAATGGAAATCGCCAGGTTCAAGACGCTTTCAACTCTGTTGCCATTGCTACTATTTCTCTAGTCTCTCTATCGTGTCAGTTTCTCTGTCTCTCTTCCCCTCTCTGACTCTCTCTCTCTCTCTCTCTCTCTCTCTCTCTCTTCCATCTCTCTAGCCACCTCTCCGTTCTTTATCCTTCTCTCTCTCTCTCTTTCTCTCTACCCCTCTCTCGCTCCCTCTCTCTTTCTTTGCCGCTAGCTCCTTTTCCACAGCAATCATCATCATCAGCTATTGGCCGCGTGAAAGCAGCGGCTGCCTCTTTGTCATGTGGACTTCTTATTTGTCCATTCATATCTTTCTCTCCCTCTCTCTCTCTTTCTCTCTCTCTCTCTCTCTTTCACTCTCTCTCCCTCTGTCTTTATCTCTCTCTCGCTGTCTTTTTCTATTCCCTCTCCCTCTCTAACTCTCTTAGACCCCTAGCTCAGCACGTTCTCTTAACTGCCCATTGTACTCGCTTGTCCGAGTAGTTTTCCTCCGTCTTCCTTCCTCTCTCTCCCCCCTCATTCCTCTGTGTCCAGTGATTACCGTCCACAGCGACCTCTCACATTCAAAATTGGCCTGGGACTTTCTCGTCTGGCGTCTCTGCGCTATCTCTTGTTTCTGTCGAACTCTCTCTCTCCCTCTATCACCCTCTCTCTCTCCTCTCTCCATGTCTCCCTCTCTCTCAACCTATCTCTTCTATTGTTACCTCGCTTCATGAGATGGAGTCCGCCTCTTTCTTTATCTGTGCCATGAGCTCCACCTTTTCATCGGGTCTCCATTTGAACTGGTCAGAAGACCCTGTGACAAGGAGTGAAGACAGCAGAGAGCATGTGGGAGAGAGAACATGACAAACTATGAGAGTTCAGAGAAGAGACAGGGAGAGATAACTAAAGGGAGAGAAAGAGAAAACAATGGGGTGAGTGAGATGATAGTGCAAGATACCCTATACGAGCATGAAAAGTAGGGGGTGTTAGTGGCTGCCTGACCTCTCAAGTACTACGGCAGAGTATCAAAGAGAGAGAGAGAGAGAGAGAGAGAGAGAGAGAGAAGAGAAAGAGAGGGAAGAGAGAGAGAGAGAGAGCGCGAGAGAGACAGTGAGTGAGCCAGTTCGCTATCACCCCTTGAAGCTATCTATGTATATTGAATGTTCGAATCAGCGAATTTGGTTCTCCGAGTTTGCACTTCCACGAATTCTCTCGTGTTTAGCTCGCGCCTACCACCAATTCAGCTAATATAGCCGATGGCTGTTCATCCATGCATGTAATCAAATCAGTTCGGGTCCTGAGGTGACACAGCGCTGACTACGGTAGGCCACTTGTCGTCGTCGCTCCCAACATTGGTTGTCACAGATATAGATGGCGGTTGCTCGAGTGGAACAGTGATTTGAGAAGGAAGCTGGGATCTCCGAGGAAAAGGTGGAAGACAGCTGGGATATACACATAGAGATTAACAGAGAGAGAGAGAGAGAGAGAGAGAGGAGAGAGCGACAGAGAGAGAGAGAGCGAGAGAGAGAGGGGGGTTAGAGGGGAGAGATAGATGGAGAGAAACAGAATTAGGCAGCAACAGATTTGGTTTTGGTTCTTATTGTTAGCACCGGAAGGAAAGTAACCACCACCTCTTTCGAATCGGTCGTTTGTTGGTCACCGGAAAGTGGACAGATAGAGAGTCTTATCGAGAGAGAAAGAAATGAGAGAGAGAGGGGAAGAAAGAGAGCGAGAGATAGTGAGAGAGAGAGAAATATATATATATAGAGAGAGAGATCGAGGGCATGAATGAAAAAGAAAGAGAGAAAACATTTTCTGGAGGTTCTGACCTATGATTACGGGGGCACATGCCATGTGGATAATGGATACAACACTGACAGACCGGAGTAGATTGGAGGTGGAGAGGAAGCGGGGGAACAATAGAGGAGGGGTCAGAGAGAGAGAGAGAACGGGAGAGAGAAAGAGACAGTGACAGAGAAAGGAAAGAGAAAAAGGCGATAGAGAGAGAGCAACTGAAGAGAGAGAGAGAGACAGAGAGAGAGAGAGAGAGAGAGACAGAGGAAGGATACTGTGAGTGATGGATCCTCCGAGTGGATGGTAGGTACCATTTGGATATTCACGATTTATGCATACATTCTTAGATTTCGTATGAGAGAGAGAGAGAAAATTACTCCATTAATATTTAATATCATATCTATAATGCAAAAAAAACACACACACAGTTATCTCTGCATTGAATGACCAGTTAATTTTTTATGTGTTAATTTTCGAATAATCGCTTTCGCTATGGCTTGTTTTTTTTACGCCGCTGATTAGCATACAAGTCAAGCGGGTATGCTAAAGGATAGAAGAAGAAAGGCTTCTGCTTTTCGGGTCCTGACGGAATATTGCCGTATTATCTTCTTCATATCCTTCGATATTCCTCCGGATATTCTCTCAATCTCTCTCCTCTCTCTCCTATCTCTCTCTCTTTCTCTCTCTCTCTCTTGTCCCTCTCTTTCTCTCTCTGTCCCCTCTCTCTGTCTCCCTCGCTCTCTCTTCTTTCTCTCTCTCCCTCTCAACTTGTCGTCTGCGTTGATAGATATTGCGGCAAAAGCGATAGCAGCAGCAGATAGCCAGCTTCTTCTCCTTCTCCTCTCTCTGGGCTCACACTCCGAAACGGCCGGAGGGCCATATCTCTGTCTATCTTTCATTTCATATCTCAGTCTCTCTTTCTCTCACTCTCTCTCCCATCTCTCTATCTCTGTCTATCTCTCTCTATATATCTATCTCTCTATCCCTCTCTCTCTCTCTCTCTATCCCTCTCTCTCCTCTCCGCCGCCGCCGCCGCGGTCCAGGCTCGATGTCAATCATATCAGTCACTCATACACATTCGGGCGTCCTCTCACGAAATATTCCCGCTTTCTTTCACCCTCACACTCTTTATCTCCCTCTCTCACTCTCTCTCTGATCTCTTTCTCTTTCTCCTCTATCTCGCTCACTCCCTCATTCTCTCTCTCTTTTCTCTCTCTTTCTCTCTCTCATTCTCTCTCTCTTTCTCTCTCTCTCTCTCTCGCCCCGTTCATAACACACAGTGTAAGCAGCCGGGTCATCATCATCTACCTCATCACTGATGCCAACGGAATCACTTCTTTATCCCAGGCGGCCCCCCGAGGCTGAATATTCAGAGATATCCTCGGATATCTCCCTCATCCTTACCACTTGCATATCTCATATCTCCTCGTCGGCAATCTTCCTTCTCAAGATGCTCTTCTTATCTCTCTCACACACTCTCTCTATCTCTCTCTTTATCTCTCTCTCTCTCTCTCTCTCTCTCTCTTTATCTCTCTCTCTCTCTTTCTTTCTCTCTCGCTCTCTCTTCTCTGTCTCTCGTCACCCCGTATTCCTCGTAATGGGCACTAATCTAAAATGCGTTCGTCTTTCGAAGAAAAGATTTCACTCACTGCTTTCTCTCTTTTCAGTATGTTCTTTTTCTCTTTTACTCTCGATCTCTCCTCCTTTATTTCTCCCATTTCTCTCTTACTCTCTGCTCTCTCCCTTTCTTTCTCTCTCTCCCTCCCACTCTCTCTCTCTCTCGTTCTCTCTCTCACCACTCTCTCTCTCTCTGCCTCTCTCTCTCTCTCTCCTTTCCATCTTCCTCGAAATTGTCTTCCGCTTTCACCATCTGTGCGCGGAGTCGGCGGCACGACTCTGATCATATCTTCCAGAGCGAAGAGTCATTTTCACAAGTTCTCTCTTTCTCTTTCTCTCTCTCTTTCTCTCTTTCTCTCTCTTTTTCTCTCTCTCTTTCTCTCTCTCTCTTTTCTCTCTCTCTTCTCTCTTCTCTCTTTCTCTCTCTCTTTCTCTCTCTCTCTCTCTCTCTGCTCTCTTTCTCCTCTCTCTCTCGCTCGCTCTCTTTGTCATCTCTCCTTTCTCTTCATTCTCTCACTTGGTGCCCTTTATTCATCCCTCATTTGATTATCTTTTTCACCCTTCGTGTATTTTTTCTCTCGTCCTCCTCTTTGTCCTCTATCTCTAAATCTTTTCTCCTCTTTTCACTTTCCCTAGCTCTTTCCTCCAATCTTTTTTCTATATTTCTCCTCTCTCACTCTCTTTCTCTCTCTCCCTCATCTCTTTGTCCTTCTCTCTCTATCCCTCTCTCCCTTGCTCTCTCTATCTTTTTCTCTCTCTCTGTCTCTCCATCTCTCTCTCTTTCTCTCCTTCACTCTCTCTTTCCCTCCCCACCTCCTTCATCCTTGTGTTCCCATATCCCATCAGAGCAGTCGAGTGATGCCCTCCGGCAGAGTCATCCATCGAGTGGCTCTGTGCCTTTATCCCATTGCGCTTCCTCCTTTGTTTGACTCTCTTTCTCTGCGTCTCTCATCTTAAGGTGCTCTCTCCATCTCTCCTAGCTCTCTCTCACTTTCCTCTCTCTCCCTCTCTTATCTCATTCGCTTTCGGCTTGTCTTCTCACACGCCTTTTACTTCTTCCATTCCGGGCGCTAATAGGAGAAGCAGCCGTGATGGACAGATATGGTCATGAGCACTCTGCTGCTTTCTCTCTTTCTCTCATTCATCTCTCTCTCTAACTCTCTCTCTCTCTCTCTCTAACTCTTTCCCTATCTCTCCCCCTCTCTCTCCCTCTCTGTCTCCCTCTCACTCCCTCCCTCTCTCTCTCACACTCTCTCTCTCTTTCTCTCTCCCTCTCTCTTCCTCACCACGACACAATGTGTTCTCTCTCGTGATCTCGTGCTCTCCACGGAACCGTCCATTAGCGTCCCTGCCCGACTCTATAGAAGGCTAAGTCCATTGATAATCAACATCTTTCTGAACCCGTCTGATGCAAGTCATCCACAATAAAATTACCTTTCAACTTAATTTAATTATGCACAAATCGATTATCCAAACTATCTAAACTATCGAACTTTTGAATTATTCAAATACAGACATTGCAAGATCAGAAAGTGAAGGACACAAAGAGCGGGAACGTGATGAATACCAGAAGGAATAGTATATCGCGAAGGATATTTTTTTTTATTCTCTGAGGTTTTTTTTTTTTTTAGGAATTATTCATCTTCATATTTTATTGTATAAGTTAGTGGTAATGTCAACTTTCCATGTTGCATTATACAGTTCTTATTAGTTTTAAAGAGCTGAGAGTGAAGGATGACATCAGTGATTTGATTTCACTTTTCCTTAATCAATCAATCAATCATTTCTTCTTGCAACAACAATAATTTTCAGCCTTGCCTATCACTCACTCTCTTCACCACTCTGCTCCATCCATGGCCATGGCCATGATGATGAACTTATGAAAAGAGAGTGCCCGCTAGAGCTAACTTGGGGAAAAACTGAACAAGATGATCATTTCAAGGTTGCACACAGACACTACCGTAACCATTGCAATCATCAGTGAGAGAGAGAGAGATAGCGATAAGTGGAAGAGACGAAGAGAGGGAGAGAGAGAGAGTGAGGTGGAGAGAGGGAATGAGAGAGAGAGAGAGACAGGGAGGGAGAGAGAATGAGAGAGAGTGAAAGAGAGAGAGAGAGAGAGAGAGGGAATGAGAGAGAGAGAGAGAGAGGAGAAAGGAACAGCCTTGCTCCTTGGATTGAAAAGATAAGTACATGATGATGGTCGCCATGCACACGCGCAGACATACTTCTCTATCTCTTTATCTTTCTCTCCCTCTCTCTCACTCCCTCTTTTTCCCTCTCTCTCACTCTCTCACTCACTCTTTCTCTGTCTCTCTCGTTCTCTCTCTAGTACCTCACTTCCTATCGATATGCATTTCTCTATATCTCTCTCATCCTCTTATCTCTTCCCTCTCTCTCTCTCTCTCTCCTTTAGAGATAACTTGACCTCGAAAATGTTCGAACAAGTGGCGGTGACCGAGGCAGGCAATACAAGCAGCGTGAGGGAATGAAGAAAGTTTGAGAGAGAGAGAGAAGGAACTCCGAGAAATGAGGAATAAGGGAGAAGAATCTGTCTCTCTTTCTCTCTCCATCTCTCTCACTCTTTCTCTCTCACTCTCTCTTTCTATCTATATCTCTTGTATTCTCTTTCCTTCCGCTCTCTCTCTCTCTCTCTCTCTCTCTCTTCTCATTCTCTCTCTCTCTATCTCTCTCTCTTTCTTCTCATTCTCTCTCTCCCTCTTGTTTCTTCACTCCATCTCATCCGCACTGCCTTTGGTCCATGTTGAACGGGTGAAACTGAGCTCTTTCTCATGTGTCTGCATGCATTTTTTTTTAAATATACCGTTCATATCCAATTCATTAAAAAAATTTCTTGTTTATTTTTACTGCAAAAATACATTTTCTGATCATTAAAATAATATGTATTTTTTGTGTATAAATTGAACATCAACGTCTCAAAGACCACTGTGAACCTCTAGGACGATCTTCCCTTCCCGAACATGGGTACTCCACGAACTTCCTGGCGATGTCCTAATTAGGCTTTCCCTCTTTGAATTTCCAATTAGGGTTTCCTTTTTCGAATACCCAATTAGGGTCTCCCTTTTCGAATGCCCAACTAGGGTTTCCGTTTTCGAATACCCAATTATGGTTTCCCTTTTCGAATTCCCAACCAGGGTACCTCCATCGAATACCCAAGAGCACGGACTCTGCCAGAGAGGGCCATGCACGGCCCCTACTTTCCTCTAGACTCTCTGCTCTCATCAAATACCGACAACCTCTGCGCGCGCCACTCCATGACACTGTCACAGAACCACGCGCGCTTGTCACTCCGGCTGGCTTCATCTTGTCATTCGTCATCTCTCTCTATCTCTCTTTCTCTCTCTCTCTATTTCTGTCTCTCTCTATTTCTGTCTCTCTCTCACTCTCTCTCTCTCTCTCTTTCTCCAATTTCTCTCTCTCTCTCTCATTCTCTCTCTCCCTCTCCCTCTTTCTCTCTCTCCCTCTTTTTCTCTCTCTCTCTCCCTCTTTCTCTCTCCCTCTCCCTCTTTCTCTCTTCCTCTTTCCTCTCTCTCTCTCTCTTCCCTTTCATCACTTTCGATGAGCTCAGAGGTAATTGCTCTCAGGCACATCTCAGAATGTGTACTCGCTCATCTACTGAAAATGCCTCTCCTTTGTGAGGAGAGAAAGAGTGCACTTTGAAATGTGTAGAAGGAAGAGGAAGGAAGGAAGTAAAGCGACATATACGAGCATGTGGGGGTCATGATGATGATCTGGGTCCCGCCACGACTTCTCTGTCTTCGATTACGTAGATATCATAAGATAGTCAGTGGTACACACACACACACAGGCCATTTACTCTCTAAGAGCACCAGCACCGGAAGTGGCCACGGCATGCCACGGATAGAGATAATAGCTCCCTTTCTTTCTCTCTCTCTCTCTCTCTCTCTCTCTCTCTCTCTCTTTCTTTCTCTCTCTCTCTCTATCTCGCTGGCTCACTGTTATTATACGGATAGATAGCTACTTCGACAAAGATAGAGAGAGAGAGGGAGAGCGAGGAAAAGAAAGACAGAGGTGGATAAGATAAATGCTGCGAGCCTTGATTGCTGTAGACTGGATATGCCCCGAGTGGATAGCACGAAGCTTTGTACTGCTCAAGATATTCAGCCAGTCGGAGAATGCAATCTTTC
Source organism: Allodiplogaster sudhausi (assembly GCA_945643635.1). Classification (NCBI taxonomy): domain Eukaryota; kingdom Metazoa; phylum Nematoda; class Chromadorea; order Rhabditida; family Diplogasteridae; genus Allodiplogaster; species Allodiplogaster sudhausi. The sequence continues at coordinate 92,253 of CALZFC010000122.1, forward strand.
CCTCTCTCTCTCTCTCGCTCTCTCTCTCTCTCCCAGGCCTTAACGTCATGTTTCAATGTTGTTTAATACACGACAGACTTTTTATGTCTGTTCTTAAAACATGTATTAATAATTGCTGTCTGCGTTCTTCCCACGCAAAAGCTGTATTTACTACTCCAGATAATGGAAAAAAAGTAAACGAAAACGGCTAGAACAACAATAATAATTAGCGTAGCTTCTCATAGACGATAATCGCAACTATTATTGTGTCGTCTGAGATTATTTGTTTTTTTCTTAAACATGACACGTTTCAACTTCTTGTAATAAGACATTAATTTTTCTAACAATTACAATTACACTACATATTTATAGCACTAATATTTAATTATTTATAATTGAATTTCTTACGACGAGTCTCATCGCTGCTCTGCTGCTCTCAAGCCTTATCAGCTGCAGTCACATGAGTGCCATTCTGTCTCTTTCTCTTTCTCTCTCTCTCTTTCTCTCTCTTCTCTTCCTCTCTCTCTCTTTCTCTCTCCCCTCCCTCTTTCTCTCTCTCTCTCTCTCTCTCTCTCTCTCTTTCTCTCTCTCTCTCGTTCGAGGACAACATGCTGTGCGCTTTCCATCTCTCTATCTCTTCAATTTCTCTCTCTCTCTCTCTCACTCTCCCTCTCTTTCTCCCTCTCTCACGCATTCCCTCTCCCTCTCTCACATTCATTATGTTTGCCCATCTGCCGTCCAGGCCGCTTACTGCCCGCGGGTCGGTGCCCGCTGATGCAGTCCATATCGCCTTCTCTCCCCTTTTATCTTTCTTTCTCTCGTTCTCTTCCCCCTCTCTCCTCTCTCTCTCTCTCTATCTCTTACTCTTTCTATATCTTTCTTTCCCATCCCAACTCGCTCTCGCTCTCTCTCTCTGTCACTCTGTCACTCTCTCTCTATCTCACCTCTCTCTCCTGGACATATCCGCAAATGGCTTGGTCATATCTCTTTTCATATCTCCTCCGTGTCAGCTCCTCGCATCACCAACGTGTCAGTTTCCACTCGTCTCCCACAAGAGACTTGCTCTTGTCAGACTGATATGCTACAATCTGGGCAAAATGCGCAAGTGAACCTGAAAACTCAATTTTGAATTCCCGCCTGTTTAACTATTTAAAAAAGGCATTATGATAGCTTTTTCGGTTTTTTTTAAGATCCTTCGGTTGAAAAAAAAAGAAAATGTTATCAGCTTAACAAAAAACATGCTCTTTATGTTTGTGTTGATATCGATATGGCCCCGCCCCCTTTATCAGTTCTCTCCCCCCCCCCGTCGTTTAATCTCTATCACCGACCAATAGAGGCACACCTGTTGGGCGTACCTACTGATAATCACCTTCCATTATCACTACTGTAATTAGGTGTCTTATCACCGCGCATTGGTGGATACGGTGCATTTAAATACTTTTCGAGTGACTTTTGTCTCTGGCTTTCTCTGCGTCTTACTCTCTCTGTCTGTCTTTTTCTCTCTCTCTTTTTCTCTCTATCACTCTCTCACTCTTTCCTAGAGCATGTATTCTTCTTGTCTCTGCACTCTCCACCTTTTCCACTCATTTCACTTCGCGTCGCTCATTTCCCTCCATCCACCCACGTACACTTCTGCCTCTCACTCTTATCAGGCCGCGACAGAAGCCGGCTGTCTCTGTCTCTCTCTCTCCTTCTCTATCTCCCTTGCTCTCTGACCCTCTTACATCGTCTCCCACATCTGCACTCTCTATCTCTCTCGTTGTCCAACCCTCGCTCTCTCTCTCTCTCGCCCAGTCCCACTCTCTCTCCCCAGGAGCGCTTTCTCATAAAGGCATCAGTCTAACGGCGTGTGTGCCGTGCGTACAACTACTACCAGATGTTCTGCGTCTGCCAGCAGCTCTATTTCTCTCTCACTCTCTGTCTCCCTCTTCCCTCTCTTTCTCTGCCTCACACTCTCTTCGATCTCTCTCTCTCTATTCATCATCCTCTCTCTGCTTGTGTTCACCTCTTACTTTCACCTCTGTCGAGCAGGCGCAAACCGTTTTAGTTTTCCTCTGTATCTGTTTCTCCATCGCGCGCTCTCTCTCTCTTTCTTTATCTCTCTCTCTCTCTTTGTCTCGCTCTCTCTCTATCAGTCCTCACACCTCTCTTGCTACTTCAAAAAGGCGCCACAGGGAAGCCGAGGGGGAGGAGGAGGAGAAAGAGGTTGCATCTTATCGATTTCGATTTCTGACGGGGGCAGAAGTAGTCGTCCACCTTCACGAGCAAGTTAGCGGGCAGTGATGCCCACTTTCTATCTGTCTATCTGTCTGGCTGTCTCTCTCTCTCTCTTTGTCTCTCTCTCTCATTCTATCTTTCTCTCACTCTCTTATTCTATCTTTCTCTCACTCTCTCTGCCTATCTCAGTTTTTCACTGTTGGCCCTCTTGGTCTCTCTCTCTATCTCTCTCTCTCTCTCTCTATCTCTCTCTCTCTCTCTCTCTCTCTCTCTCTCAACCCACTCCACAGCTGACAACTCTTTATCTCCCCCGCTCACCGCTCAAATCATGGTCGCGCCTCCCCTTTCTCATTCTTACCATTAGCCCAATGCCAAATTCCCCTTGCCATCATTGAGGTATGCAAATGACGTTGACGTTCACTGCTACCACCAGCCGCACACCGGCATACATGTGTTTTTTTTATTTTTTTAAAAAGTTTTTTCCCTATTTTTCCCATCTAACCAGAAACTCTCTAAACATGTACTATCTGATATAAATACATAACAAAAAGAGGAAGAATTTCTTTAATTTACCGTTCCTGACTTCCGAATTGAGCAATGTAATGTATCCCTTCATCTTCCTCACTTTTCCCACATTATCTACGGTCATTTCAACTTAACAGTTCTAGTATAAATCACGATAAAATATCTGTGCTTACTTTTCCGATCTCAGCATTTCTGTCTCTCTCTCGCTCTCTTTCTCTCTCTCTCTCTGTGTGTCTCTCTCTCTCTCGCTCGCTCGCTCCCTCTCTCTCGCTCTCTTTCTCTCTCTCTCTCTCTCTCTCTCGCTCTCCCCCCCCCCCCTCTCTCTCTGTCTCCTTCGTCACGCACGTGTGAAAAGCTCATCAATCACTCATTTGCATATATCCTCGTCTAATCTCATCGCCTCATCCCACATGCTCCTCCTTCACAAGGCCTTCTTTCTCTAATTCTCTTTTTCTTTCTATTTCTCTCTCTCGCCCTCTCGCTCTCTCTTTCCCTATCTCTCTCTCTCTCTCTCTCTCTCTCGCCTCTCGCTCTCTCTTTCCCTATCTTCTCTATCTCTTTCTCTCTCTCTCTCCTCTCTACGGAGTAATCAGCTCCCGCTGAGATAAGAAGCGACAAGAAAGCATTGAAGAGGAGGAGACGCAGAGAGAGATAAGAAGAGCTCATTGAAGATTAGCATATCTGAAAAGGCGAGAGAGAGAGAGCTCTTACCCAGTACCTATTCTGCTTCTGTCTAGTGCTCTCTCTTTCTCTCGCTCTCTCTCTCTCTCTCCCCCTCGCTGCATCTCTCTCTCTCCCTCTCCCTCTTTCTCTCTCCACCTCCTAACAAAAGCCATGGCTTATCTCCTCCTCGCACAATTCCCAAATGTGTCTCGATCAGTACGAGCAGTAGCCATCAACGGAAGAAAAGATATTCTCGCCTCCTCTCCTCAATCAATCTGGATAAGAGAGAGAGGGAGAGAGAGGGATGAGTGAGAGAGGGAAGAGCGAGAGAGAGGGAAGAGAGAGAGAGAGATTCAGAGGAATAGAGAGAAAGAGAGAGAGAGAGAGAGAGAGAGAGATTGAGGGAAATAGAGTTAGAGAAACTCATCAATTATTTTCTCTTTCGAACACTTTTCCTTTCTTTTGGGCATGCATGCATGTTTTTGTTCTGCCTTCAGTGGACATTCTCATTGTCAGAACATCACACGTTTCTGTCAATCTGCCAACGACAAAATCCCTAGTCTAAGAAATCTTTTATTTTTCTCCTTTCTTTTGTATGGCCTTTTTGAATCTCCCGCGTATACTTTTGCTCGCTCTCTCTCTCTCTCTCTCTCTCTCTCTCTTTCTCTCCCTCTCTCTCTCCCTCTCACCATCACTCTCTCTCTCTCTCTCTCTTTCTCTCTCTCTCTCTCTTCCACCTCACTTAATGAAAGCGCACTATCAGTAGACGCGGCTTCTTCTCTCGCACCCCCTCTCTCTCTCCCTCCGGCAGCTGCTGCTGCTGCACCGACTTGGTCAACAACACACTGCGCCGGGTGTGCTTGAATTTCGTGAGAGGCTTCCTGTTACGGAAAGTGAGGGGAGTGAGGGAGTGGAAGAGAGAGAGAGAGAGAGAGAGAGAGAGGAAAACGAAAGAGAGAGAGAGAGAGACAAAGAGAGAGAGAGAGAGAGAGAGAGAAGAGAGAAAGGGATAGAGAGAGAGACAAAGAGATCTCCTCACGATGTTAGCATTTCCATCTCCATATCCATCCAGGATTTCTATATCAGCTACCCTCGCGCGGTAACTCAGCTCTCGATTTGGCTCAAACATGCTTTATTCTTCTTTTCAGAATTGCTCGTTCTATTCTTGCTAATTCGCTTATAAGGAAAACTGTGATGAAGTTGACAGGATATATTGTAAAAAAATAGTACCCGGAAAGAATACGAGAAGTAGATGGCATAAAACTGAGCATTACTGAGACAGAGTTAGAGACAGAGAGAGAGAAACAGAGAGACAGAGAGAATGAGAGAGTAAGAGATAGAGAGATAGATGCGAGATAGTATGAGAGCGAGAGAGAGAAAAAGAGATCAGTTGCCATAAAGATATGGGCTAGAGTGGCAAAAAAAGAAGGATGCCATCCGCGCTGGTCTTCTTTTCCTAGAGGCCATTGCGCTTATAACAGCCAGTGCCGGCTCCGTTATCATCTGTCCCTGCGGGCGAATTCTCTCTCTTCTCTCTCTCTCACACTCTATCTCTCTCTCTGTCCCTCTCTCTCTGTCCGTCTCTCTCATTCTCTCCGTCTGCTTGTCTCTCTCAATCCTTCTTTCTCTCTCTCCCCCCCCCCTCTCCCCTCGCTCTCTCTCTCTCTCTCTCTTTATATCCGCTGGATCTCTCTCCCTCATCTTGATGGACTTATGCCAGATGTCTTGTGAGTATGCGTACGAGCCATCTTTCCCTCTTGGACATTCCTCTAGCATCAACTCATTCATCCGATATCTCGGTTGTTTCACTACATTTATCAATTTCATTGAAAACTAAATTTTCCCATGGAGTGAGAGAGAGAAAGTGAGGGAGAGAGAGTGAGAGAGAGAGAGAGATAGGGGAGTGAGAGAGAGAAAGGATAGTGAGTGAGAGAGGATGAGAGAAAAGCATTGCTCTCTGGGCCCGGATTGTTTTCTTTGAATCGTTAGCAGCACCCCTCCAGACTGTCTTTTTTGTTAACAGCTCTTGGCTAAATTATAGTCTACTTTCAAGGAAAAAACCAAGAGATAATTATATTCTTATAAGGAAAATTTGTGACAAATGTGGAAAATGGCCCAAGTGTGTAGTAGCATGAATAAAAGAAACCTTAGCAAATTCTTCAATAAACAGGCTTGTATTCGAAGATGTATGTATTTTAGGTGCGGTCTGTCCGTAACCTCTAACTCGCTTGCTGATCGATAGCAATCGTACCTATCGTATTCCAAATCATGAAATACGCACTAAAATTTAATCTCGTGTTTTTATCAACGCGTTCTTGCATTGTTTACTTGTTGCGAAGACCGATTATCTTGTTGTTTTCTCGGCTGGTTTGATACCTTCTTTTGTTTTGTGAGACTTTCTTATTCTGACACTCGTTATACTACCCGAACACGTGTGGCTGTTAATCACGGAATATTTCACAATATTTTATTTGCTTATATCCGTTTATTTCGCGCGATTAGTTCCGTGCTTCTATCAGATATCCCGCGATTATTCGTCGCTTATCACTAGCTCAAGCGTGTAACTGCAAACATGAATTCCAGGCCATTAGGGTGCTTCTGCCAATTCGCTGCGCGTCTCGCTTTCTCTCTGCTCTCTCCTTCCACACTGTCTCCATTCCTTCATGTTTTGATTTCTTAATTGTCTCCTCTCTCTCTCATCTCTCGCTCTCTCCTTGTGTTTCATCATGTCTTCTCCTTGCCACTGTCACGTTCTTTTTCACAAAGCTCTGATATGTCCATGCCACTTGGGTTTTTTCTTCGAGTTTTTTTTTCCCATCGGAATGTTCCCCTTGAATATATCGCCTTTTTACGCTCCGTTGCCTTCCTTCGTTTCTTCTTCCTCCTTTTTCTCTTATGCTTTTCATCAAAATACATTCATTTCAGTTCTTTGATTTTTTCCATGTTTTATGTCGAGTTTTGCGGATATTTCCCTTCGCGAATCCTTATTGTGCCTTTTTAATCGTGCGCAAATGAGGCCTTTGTATCTTCAGGAGACAGTTGAGAAGCATCAAGCCCCCTTCCCCGGTTGCTTTATCTCAAAAGCTCGCCTCTCCAGGTAATAATTTTGCTTATTTATATATTTTCTCAGAGGTATTTATTTAGTTATAATTATTTCATTAATTCATTCGAAATTTTTCCTATATATAATATATATTCGTTTAATTTGTAAATAATGAATTACTATAGAACAAAACACAAAGTTATTTATAGAAGAGCCGTCTATTTCCATATACTTCTTTTTTTATGCTTTTTCTTCCCGTAGTAGATTTCTCGCTCTCCTCATCGACTGTGGAAAGAAACGTGGAGCTGTCGTCGCCGAGCACTGGAGAAGGCGTCGAGGCTTCGCTAGTCAGGTACCACTTAATTATTTATTTATTTAAATTATTTATTTATTTATTTGTTTATTTAAATGTATTTATTTATACATTTCCTATTCAAGTAAATATATTTTCTTTAATAACTTACTTAATTCGTTTTATTTTATAGCCTATTAAACTTAAATATCAACGTTTATCAATAGCTGCGCTTGCTAGAAGAACTAGAAGAACTTTTTTTCTGGTGTTGTTGAGGAAGACTGCCTGTGCTTTGGCAAAAAAAATATATCACCGTTGTTGACTTTGATAGTACGATGACTTGATGCAATGTTGTTGACGTGACCATATTGACCTACCAACCAACCAGCTAGCTACACACCATCTGTTACGTGTAACCGGTCTCTATTCTTCTCTCTCTCTCTCTCTCTTTCCCTCTCTCTCTCTCTCTCTCTCCGCTCTCTAACCCCCCCCCCCCCCCTCTTGATACTGCCCTATCATCGTCTTTTTCGCCAGTCGGTGTCTTTTCGCAAAAAATAGAGTAGAGGACGCAGATGTCGTTCCCTCTATCTCTTCTTCCCATTCCGCTTCGCCCTCCTTTTGCCTGCCTACCTTATGCCTCTCTTCCATCTCCATGCTCTCTCGCCACTCCTTCTTGTCTCAGCTGCCCCCGGACATTATCAGGATTCGTTCTGGAAGAGAGAGAGAGAGAGAGAGAGAGAGAGAAGAGATAGAGAGAGAGAGAGAAGAGATAAAGAGAGAGCGAAAGATAGTAAACGAATAAAGAAGAAAGCGGCAGTAGCCGTCCAATGAAAGAGGGGATTCAAGCTCTCCTCCACGACGTCGCGCTGCGGGAGAAATAGAAAGAGAAGGCGAGAGAGAGAGGGAGGGAGAGAGAAAGAGAGAGGGAGAGAGAGAGAGATAGAGATTGAAAGAAAGTCATTTAGGCAAGATTAGTGAAGACTGAATGGCATTCTTCTTCTTCATTCGCATGTGTGCTTGAGCTAGAAGGGGTTAAAATGATTAGAATGATTATCTTATCACTTGATTAAAATGGTTATGATATCACTCAAACAGTAACCTTTTGATCACGACAATTGGGTCATCATATACCTCTAGTCTCTAAGTACCTTGTCTATTTTTGGCCTAACCCGCCATGGTGAGTGCCTCTTCTAACTATCCTAGCAACGCCTCCCACCCCCTTCTAACCTGTCAGCTATCGCTCTGACATCAGACCAATCAGAGAGTATCACGGAAAGTCACGAGCAAGCTAGCAATTTGGGGGGCTTTTGTTGCCTGCCCTTCCGCGCACAGGGCAGGGTTAGGCGAAAGGTACAAAACAAATCTATTCCACTTCTCTGCCACCCATTGGACTTCTCTTTTGTTATCTCTCTCACTCTCTCTATCTCGCTCTCTCTCTCTCTCTCTCTATCGCTCACTATCTCTCGCGCTCTCTCTCCCGGTCAGCTTCCTGATTTCTAACGCGATATCTCGCTTCCCACTGCTTCTCATTCACTCTCCTCCTTATATGCACTCTCTCGCGCTCTCTTGCTACTGCTGCAACCTCCCCTTCCCCACTCTTTCTTTGTTCAGTCACCTTTCTCTCTCTTCCTCTCTTCCTCTCTCTCTCTTCCTCTCTTCCTCTCTCTCTCTTCCTCTCTTCCTCTCTTTCTCTCTCTCTTCATCTCAAGCCCCGTGATCCTTGCTTGCTTTGTCAGGCGAGCTAGCCTTGTCTATTAGCAATCCATGCAAGGATTTTGACATATGATTACCTAATTTTAATTAATTGCGAGGCTAATTAATGTAAGCGACGAAGAGTGTTTAGAACTCTTATGGTTCTTCTATATTTCAGTTTTAAAACATTAAAAACTGCAAGATCTCGTGAGCAATAAAAAATCGCACTAGGAACACTCATATCACTCTCTTTCGTTATGGCATTGGTATTTCATATCAGTTTTTTCTATTCTATCTTTCTTATCTATCGCTCGCCCATGCATTTAGTCATTATCTGTAACTTTTATCACTTCTGATATTGGTGTTTTTTTTTATCTGATAAGAATGTTCTTATCATTGTATTCTTTTCCTGATTCCATCCCAACTATAAGAGAAGAGATGAAGAAGTCGCCTGGAAAACTTTTCCTCTTGTCCTTGCTCCGTCCTTAATTTCATTCAAATCTTCCCTCTATTCCCTCGCTATCTTTACCTTGTACCTTTTTCTGTGGAAACATTTTTCCGAACATGATATGCACAGGTCCTTATCCCATCACATGGCCTCGTTTTTTCTCTCATTCTCTCTCTTTCTCATTCTCTCTCTCCCTCTCACTCTCTCCCTCCATCTCCCTATCTCTTGTTCTCTGACTCTCTAACGACCTCCTAGATTCTAGTTCTCTCTCTCTCTCTCTCTATCTCTTTCTCTCTCTCCCTGATGATGATTGTCGGTAAGAGCGCTACTGTGCCCGTGTCAGTGTCCGCTGTTCGCAGCGACATGACAAAAGGTTATCTGACGAATGAGAAGATTGGAGTGGGGAGGAGTGATAGAATGGGTTGATGGAACGAGAGAAAGGGAGAGAAAGAGAGACAGACAGAGAGAGATGCAGAGAAAGAGAGAAGGAGAAAGATGCAGAGAAAGAGAGAATGCCTCCGAAGGGGCAGCCAAGGTAATCATGTGTAAGTGGACGGGGCACCGACCGTGTGCCTTTCTCATCTCCTTGTTCTTTTTCTTCTTGTCCGATATCTCTCTCACTCTCTCTCTCTCTCTTTATCGCTCTCTATCACTCTCACTCTTTCTTTCTCTCTCTCTCGATCTCTATCACTCTCACTCTCTCTTTCTATCTCTTTTTCTTTCTCTATCTCTCTCTGCTTCTCTCTGTCACCACTCCCCCCCCCGTTTACTGACTACTAAAAGATGCTGCAAGAGTTCTCCTAAACAATCCCACCCTCTCCCCCCCCCCCCCCCACTCCTGAAGTTCCATTATCAGCACCACTGATAACAGTAGAGATAATAGATGGTGTTATATTTGTTGCTGATAAGGACCACTTAACTGCGAGAGCAGAGTCCTCGATGATGCACAAACTGATAACAATAGCTTGGTAACGTGATAAGAGTGTATATGTGACCGACCGCTCAAGCTGTGCACTGTTTGGGAAAGTGGGGTTAGAGAAAGTGGGGATTAGTGAAAGTGGGGTTAGGGGAAAAGGGGTTAAGGAAAGTGGGAGGAGGAAACGCCAAGTGCATTGGTGTATGGATGGCGCAAGCTGAAGGGCCCCGGCTTCTATGCCCCCGGCCCACCCCCTGCTGCTGCTGTCTGTCGCCTTCTTGCCGCCGGGCGGGAGCAGCTTTAATTAAAGTCGTTGGCACGATTCTTGTCTCTTTTTCTCTAACTCTCTCTCACCTATCTCTCACTCTCTCTCTGGTCTCTCTCTCGCTCTCTCACTCTATCTCTACTATCTCTCGCTTATCTCTCATCAATTCCCGGCCCCGCTTCCGTCGGATAACAGCCCGCGGCCGTTGCCTGTCCACTCGAATGATTTCGTGGCTGCCAGGAAAAGACATCAGCTCTCCTGGCTGATTTCCCGAGTGAGAGAGAGGGTGAGAACGAGAGAGAGAGAGAAAGAAAGAGAGAGAGAGAGAGTGAAAGAAATTGAGAGAGAGAGAGCTGTGCTTTTAGAAGCTGCAGTTCGCATTAGATATCTCTTGCTATCATAAAAGAGATAACAGGGTGCTTATAGGTAGTATAGTGAAAATTCATTCTATTTTATTCAAATATAAAATAAATTTTTTTTCAAGTTTGTGATGGTATGGTTAGAAAAAAATTACTGCGATGTTCATGAAATTTTTTTTTTTTTTATCTCTTGTTAGCAAATGATTGTGAACCCGCTGATGTGCTTGTAAACTCTTGATTTAATTGCTCTCTAGGGAGAAGAAAGAGGATCTTCCCGATTTTGTGTCGTATGGAGAGAGAGAGTGAGAGAGAAGAGAGAGAAAGAGACGAGAGAGAGAGAGAGAGAGAGTGAACTCGCCAGTCGACGCTGCGTAACTGTGTGTCAAGTGTCCAAGGAGGGCAGCGCTCAGAGCGGCAATTAGCGAGGAAGTGCATCCTATCTGTCACTGGGGTTTTCTCTGTTCCTCCCTCTCTCTCTCTCTCCCTCTTTCTCTCTTTGTTTCTCTCTTACTCTCCCTCTCTCACTCTCTCTCTCCCTCCCTCCCTCTCTCTCTTCTCTCTCTCTCTCTCTTTCTCTCTTACTCTCCCTCTCTCACTCTCTCTCTCTCTCCCTCCCTCCCTCCCTCTCTCTCGCTCTCTCTCTCTCTCTCTCTCTCTCTCTCTCTCTCTTTGTTTCTCTCTTACTCTCCCTCTCTCACTCTCTCTCTCTCTCTCCCTCCCTCTCTCTCTCTCTCTCTCTCTCTTTGTTTCTCTCTTACTCTCCCTCTCTCTCTCTCTCTCTCTCTCTCTCTCTCTCTTTCCCTTTCTGCGCTTGTTAACAGTATTTGAAACACAACATCTGCCGCATCATTTTGTCTTCTTACTCCTATCGCTCTTTCATTCAACCTCATCACATCCTTGCTTTCATTCGGATATCATTCTACAGTTTGTTTGCGCTCTCTTTCTCTCTCTCTCTCTCTCTCTCTTTCTTTCTTTCTTTCTTTTTTTTTCTCATTCTCTCTCTCTCTCAGCTGTTTCTATCTCTCGTTATCTGCTTTTCTCTTTCTCGTTATCTCCCCTCTGGCGATGGCATAAGGCGATAGGGACCAGAATAAATGTATGCATTCGCGCGGCCAAAGCAGCGGGTAATCGCTAGCCAGGTACCGAGTTGGCAACTAGACTCTCTGTTTCTCTCGCTCTCTCTCACTCTCTCGCTCTCTCTCTCTCGCTCTCTCTCTCTCGCTCTCTCTCTCCCTCTCTCTTGCTCTCTCCCTCTTTTTCTCTCACTCTCTTTCTCTCTCTCCCTACTCTATCTCCTTTTCTCACTCACTCTCGCGCTCTCCACCTTGAACACTCTTTTCCCGTTTTGAAGGTGAAGCTAGAGGTTGTAGGAGGCACATAGGCGCTATCTGTTATCCGAGTCTGTTTCTGGCTATCCTCTCTTATCCACGTTTCTCTTCCCTTCTGTGACAGCCGGGCTAACCAGCCGGACCCCTGGTCCTATCTGTACATTATCTCTCTATCTCTCCATCTCTTTCTCTCTCTCTCGGTTCTTCTGCCCCGACTATCTCCATCCCTCTCCTCACCCCCCCCCCCCCCCCCCCCCTCATCAGCTACCATATGGTAGCCGATAGGGGAGAGGGGTAGAGAGAGATAGAGAGGGAGAGGGAGATACAGAGAGGGAGGGATAGAGAGAGAGAGGGAGAGAGGACCTCCGTATCTCAATCCAACAGTATGTCTATCAACCCGCCGTATGACCATCTGCCTCCTCTCACTTTCACTCGGCTACACAACATGTGATATGGGCGACATCCTCTAATTGCACCGATGTCAGTGGATTCGTCTCCCCAGTCTCTCTATCTATATCTATCTCTCTCTCTCTCTCTCTCTGTCTCTCTCTCTTCTCCCTCTCTATCTGTCTCTCTGTCTCTCCCCCCCTCTCTCTCTCTCTCTCTCTCTCTCTCTCTCCCCTGTCCCTTTCCCTGGCCCACTTTCTCATTCTCTCACTCTCTCCTTCGAACTATATAAATTTATTCTGAAAAAATTACCACATATTTGGCCTTTTTTCTTTCCCAAAAACCTGTTGTTGGTTTCTTTTTTGTCATTTTCATAATAACAAGATTATTCTATTTTTTCTTTAAATTTTATCTGAGTTCTCTCTCATTGATGTGGAATTATCAACAGACGAAACCTTTTTTTCGCTATAGTTTGCCTTAGAGTGTGGAAGAAATGTTAATTTGTATGGGTTTTTTTTTCTTCTCAAAATGGTGCAGAGTGATATTTTTCAATTCAAAGATTTCACAATTCAAAGATTTCACCATGAAGCGTCCGGGGCGCAAACAACGAGCTCCGCTGCCTAGCAATCAGTTATCGTTGTCAGGGGAGGATGAGACGGCTGGCTTGGCTGGGTTCTCTCAAATGTAGCCCCCCCCCTTTTCATTTTGCATTTTACACCACCTGGCACAGTTATCTACCCCCTATCCCTATTCCTGAAACGGTAACGAGTTGTAAGTTAAAAAAAAAATTCTATAAAGGTTTATTTAGTAGATGAGATGACAAGTAATCGTTTATCTTTGAACTAGCCATCACCAACGCTGTTATTATCCTCATTACGCTCTGAAGGATATCTCTTTCTCTCTCTCTCTCTCTTTCTCTCTCTCTCTCTCTCTCTCTCTCTTTCTCTCTCTCTCTCACTCCCTCTTTTTCTCGCGTGCTCTCTCTCTCATTCACTCTTTCTGTCTCTCCCACTTCTCTCTGTTTCTGTCGACCTCGACCACTATGACTAACTAGCCGACATAACTACTCGTTACTATCTCTTCTCTACTGGTCCACCGTCTCTCTCCCCCATTCTTCTTCTCTCTTCTGTTGCAGCTTTTCTCTATCTCTCTTTCTCTCTCTCCCTACCTCATCATTCTCTATCTCTCTTTCTCTCTCTCCCTACCTCATCACCCCCATCATAATCATCATCAGCCTTCATCTTCTTCCCTCAACCCCGCCTCAGCTCATCGTTGTCACAGCCGCTGTGATGTGATGCGTTTTGGACTCTTGTTCGTCTGATTCTCTCTCTCTCTCTCTCTCTCTCTCTCTGTCTATCACTCTGATTATGTCTCTTTCTCTGCGTCTCTCTGTTAGTTTCTCTCTCTCTCTCTCCCTCTCTCCTTCTCTCTCTCTCTCTCTCTCTCTCTCTCTCTCTCTCGTCATATCTTGGCCTATCAGTCCTATTGTGTTGTCGCGCCCTCCTTTTTTCCAGCGACCTTTCGCATTCTCGCCCTTCCCTCCCTTCTCGAGTCGGTTATCATTATCGATTGGAAAGTGATGATGAATATGATGTGCAGTGCAGTGGCGGCACTACCACCACAGAGTGGAGAGAGAGAGGGAGTAAGAGAGAGAGAGAGAGAGAGAGGTAGAGAGATAAAGACTGATTGAGCTTGAACACAGCCGCTGATAGTGAGAGGGAAAGAGAGAGAGAGAGAGAGAAGGAGAGAGAAGAGAGAGAGAGAGAGAATGACGCAGAGGGGAAGAGAAGCGCACGGTTGACAGAGGCGGCAAGATATCGGATATCTCTCTCTTCATTCTCTCTCTCTCCTTCTTCGCGTGCCGTCCTATCCATATCTCCCCTCAACACCCGCTTCTCGCTTCTCATATTATCTCCCGTTCTACTCTTCCCGCATCATTCATTGTCTATCACAAACACTATCTCTAGCACTCTGCGTCTCTCCCTCTCTCTCTCGCTCTCTCTCTCCCTCTCTCGTCCTCTCTCTCTCTCCCTATCGCTATCTCTTGTAACTCAACGAGGCTTTGTCGCCTGCTGAGCGTCCGTTCCGGCCGAATGTTTCAGCTAATTGCCGTTCGAACCCACCGATAAAAATAAATCCGGGTTATCGGTTACGAAATTGTTCCCTTTTTGTGCCTTGCCATTGAATGCTAATAATTATCTGCATTTTTTTTCCTCGCGGAATATTATCATCATTTTTCTTTCATCCCAGAATCTTTTGTTTTAATGATTCTGATTTAAATTTTAAATTTTAAATGATTTTTTTCTTTATTTCAAATCGCTTGGTGCGTTCGGATTACGAAAGTGTAAAAAAAGGAAGCTTATTTCAACATGGCTAATCGTTTTTCTCTCTTTCGCAAGTTGATTTTTTTACTATTTTCGCTTTCACTCTTTCAGCTTAGAATATATGCGCATGTTCTTGAAACTCTCGTGTGAGAAGCAGTTTCATTTAGATGGGATTAGATTTGATTGGCATGCGTGAGGGAGGCATGAAGGAAGACAGACAGGCGGAGAATAGGCAGCCAGAGACGGAGAGAGAGAGAAAGAAAGATAGAGAGAGAGAGAAAGAGAGAGAGAGAGATGAGAGAGAGAGAGCGAGAGAGAGAGCGAGAGAGAAGGAGAGAGATGAAATAAAGAGAGAGGAGAGAGAGAGAGAGAGACTAAGGGAAGGAGACACTTCATGCTTCTCGTCCTGTCCTCACCCCAACGCGTAAATGGCCAGTGGTCACTTAAGTAGAAGCAGAGGTGGAGTAAGCATCGAAGAGCGAGAGAATGAGCTGTTCTGCGTGTTTGTCACTCAAATTGGCGAGAGAGAGAGAGAGAGACAGAGTCAGAGAAATAGGAGGCAGATTGAGCGAGAGAGAGAGATAGGGGGCAGAGAGAGGGAGAGAGAGAGTAGGAAGAGAGGCAGACGAAAAACACCGGGCCCTGTCTTCGTCTAACCACCCCTTCTCTATCATTAGCCTCCTCCAGGCTCCTAATCTTTCTATTACTCCCTCTTTACTCTCATGTTTTATGCATGATCCTCTGTCTCTGTATCACTTTGCTGTCTTCAAACTCTCTTCTCTCTATCTCTGTGTCTCTCTGACTCTCTCCCTACTTCTCTCCCTATTTCTCTCTCTTTCTCTCTCTCTCTCCTCTCTCTCTGAGACAGTCGTCGTCTTATCGTTGCGCACACGTAAGCAAGAAGATTGAGGAAAGAGGGATGGAGATCATAGGAGGGTCGGATATCACCTGCTTGGCCTCATATCCAGCAGCACTCCCTTCCCTCTTCCTCTCTCTCTAATCCTCTCTCATCCCCCTTATCTCTCAACTCATTGTCTTTTTATCTCTCCCTCCCTCTAATCCCTGGGCCTCCTGTCTTTTGCACTGTCTCGCGGTGCTTTCGCCACTGAATGTGAATTCGTGATGGAGGTTGTTAAAGAGGGAGAGTAGAGAGAGAGGGAGAGAGAGAGAGAGAAAGAGGGTGAGAGATGGATAAAGAGCAATTTCTTATTGTTAGTAGGTAGCTCTTCCGATCTTTGCGCTTTTCTATATTCTCCCTGACTGCGAAAGAGAAGCAGCAACCCTCGTTCTCATGAGTGCATGAAGTGAGTGAGAATCTGTGCCAGGCGTATCTAGATTGACTAATCCGAGTCTAGGAGAGAATAAAATGTCTACCTTCGAAGTGATTGAGAGGTTGTGAGGCTTTGGAAGAAGTTCGAAGAGAAAAATACCCCTAGAAATTAGGCCTTGTGAAGTCTGAGGAGACAATGGAGAGATAAGTTAAGGTGCTTGGGAGGGAGAGAGAGGGTGAGAGAGAGAGTGGGAGAGAGAGAGAAAGAGAGCGAGAGAGAGAGAGAGAGTGAAAGAGAGAGGATAGGAGAGTGATAGAAAAAAAGATAACCCATATGCTTATCTCCCCCCCCCCCCCAAAACCATCTCATTCATCATTCGCAGACTGGTGACAAGTGAATAGGACATAACATAACGGAGTGATTTGATGATGATTTGACGGAGGAGAGGAAGAGTGATGCTCACTGAGGCCTTTCTTATTGCCACCAGTTGTTGTCGCCCTACTCTGCCTCTCTCGGTCTCTCTATCTCTCTCTCGCTCGCTCTCTCTCTCTCTATGTCTCTCTCTCTCTCTCTTGTTCTCTCTCTCTCTGTCTCTCACTTTCTCCCTCTCACTCTCCCTCTCTCCATCTTTCTCCCTCTCATTCTCTCCTTCTCTCTCCTTCATATCCATGCACTGTCTTATCCCTGCCGTTTTTCTTTCTTGTTCGCTTTCTCTCATTCTCTGTGCAGTCTCTCCGACTCCACTATTATCCTTTCTTGTGAATGTTCGCAAATGATAGCGAAGGGAGCGAGGAGAGTTGAGCGCATGATTCCGGGTGGTTGCGACGTGGCGTGGCCTCTGTTTTTCTTCACCAGGGCTAGATAGATGATTGTTGAGAGAGAGAGAGAGTGAACGAGAGAAGGAGAGTGATAGAGAGAGGAAGAGAGAGAGAGAGAGAGAGAGAGATAGAGCAAGCATCATCACTGTGATTTGGATGGTAGCACCGTGATGGCTGTGGATTACATTGTTATAGGATTTGTGCGCCCATCATCGCGCTTCGTCCTCTATCTCTCTCGCTCTCTCTCGCTCTCTCTATCTCTCGCTCTCTCGCTCTCCTTCTCTCGCACTCTCTCCCTCTCTCGCTCTCGCTCTCTCTTTCTCTCATTCCATGGAGAGATATGAGAGGGTAGTGGCGGATTTAGTGATAGGCGGCCGGGCACCGCGAGTTGCAGCCTCCTCCTCCTCCTCCTCCTCTCTCTCTCTCTCTCTCTCTCTCTCTCCACACATTCAACCCGATCAGAGCGCTCATCAGAGCGTATCTTTCCTGCTCGCTCCGTTTTCCTATCTTTCTTTCTTTGCCACTCTCTTTGTCTCTCTCCCTCTCTTCTCTCTCTCTCTCTCTCTCTCTCTCTCTCTCTCTCTTTCCCTCTCTCAATCTCTGATTTTAACACTGTACTCTCCTTCTATTATCTCAGGCTTGATTGGAGTGTTCCTCTTTCTCTTTCACTCTCTCTCCCTCCCTCCCTCTCTCTCTCTCTCTCTCTCTCTCTCTCTCTCTCTCGCTCCCAACACTTGTAATTCAACAATTTTCCCTCATCATCATTCGCATCACTGTGCCCCCCCCCCATCCTACTCTGCCGTCCTCTCCCGTATAGGTAATCATGTTGTTACTACTAACGGTGTGATATACCATGTTATTCTGCCCCCCCCCCTCCACCTCCCCATCGACTCAGACATTATTATGCCTAATTTGTGATGTGATGCTTTGGCAATTCTGTTTTCTCGCTCTAAATCAAGCCTCGGCGGGAAGCAACAGTCATTAGCATTTGTTTACAGCCATCTTACGGTATCAATGCGAGAGAGAGAGAGAGAGAGAGAGACAGAGAGAGAGAGAGCGGGAGAGATGGAGAGAGAAAGAGCGAGAGTGATACCGAGAAGAGAGAGAGAGAAAGAGAGCGAGAGAGATAGAGAGAGAGAGAGAGATAGTGAGATATCAAGAGCAGGGAGACAAGCGCAGACATCTAGGTGTGCCTCTCTATCCTCGTTTCTCCGCCCCCCAACAGGTGAAAGAGCGAGGCCCTTATCTTTCCTTGCCTAGTGATAAGCTGATTGGACACCGTATCCAGGGGGGGCTCGGGGCACTGGACCCGCCCACTTATATCACCTTGGAAAATATTTGCTCTAGATAAACTTTCTCTCTCTCTCTCTCTCTCTCTCTCTCTCCCTGCGCAATACATAATGAAACCTTTTAGACTCACTCTTACGAAATCACTCGTGCTTCTTTACTAGTAAACACATATCGCCGTTTTTCAGCCCCCCCCCCAAACTATCCTGGAATGCCCCTCTCAAGCAGCTTCTCCTATCTCTCATTATCTCCTGGCAAGCTTCCTCCTTCCTCCCTTGTTGGCTCTAAAGCAAGCTTCGGTGATGCAGAAGCTTCTCTCTCTCTCTCTCTCTCTCTCTCTCTCTCTCTTTCTCTCGCACTCTTTCTCTTTCTCTCTCTCTCGTTCTCTTTCTCTCTCTCTCTCTCTCTCTCTCTCGCTCTATCTCCTTGGCCATGATGGGCCCTATTCTCGCGTCCGCAATGCTTTATCCTTTCTCTCTCAATCTCTCCGCCCACTCTCTTATCTCTCTTTCTCTCTCTCTCTCTCTCTCCCTTATCTCTCCCCCTCGTTGTCCTCCTCGTACTCATTGCCTAGAGGGAGGGTTCATCTTGTCTTTCATCACAGGAGAGAGAGAGAGAGAGAGAGAGAGAGAGAGAGAGAGGCATCATTCCTGTAATGCTCCTTCTGCTGCTGCTTCTTCTTCCTTCACCTCGTGGCCATATTCTGTACCCACCCCTACGGTCCATATAACCACCCCCGCTTCACTAGACCCCCCCCCCCAATAGACCTCTCCTCCCCCTCCCCCCAACCATACACCCCGATATCTTCTGTCCCCCGAATCTCTTCTGCAGAGAGTTAGTTGATGATGTCAGTAAGAGTATATTTGTCTTACGGCCTTATCCCTGCCAAGGCCCGCCGCTGGAAGTAGCCCCGGATATTGCAAAGGGCCACATCCCTCTTCATTCTCTTTAGGATCTCATGCTTTCTATAAATCTTTACTCTCTCTCTCTCTCCCTCTCCCTGTCTATCTCTCCCTCTCTTTCTCTCTCTCTCTCTCTCTCTCTCTCTCTCTCTCTCTCTCTCTCTGCCCTCGCAATCCCAAGGAGATAGACTAAGACGTTGGCACGGCCCGTACGGAGATATGCCCTCAGGCGGCTCGAAAGTGGAGATAGCGGCCAGATATTGCCTCTACTCTATCTCTCTGTATCTCTACTTGTCTCTCCTTCTCTCTCTCTCTCTCTCTCTCTCTCTCTCCCTCTTTCCCTCTCTCTCCCTCTCCGTAACTAACCAGTAAAGCGCTGTTGAAGATAGAGAAGTATGCCTAGCTTGTTCCACTCTCTTTCTGAGGATATTGCGACCGGAAATTTGTTCCTGAGCAAGTGAGAGAGAGGGAGAGAGAGAGAGAGGAAGAGAGAGAGAGAGAGAGAGAGAGAGAGAGAGGGAGACTGATGGAGGACGTTTATCTTGAGATGTTAGAGTTTCCTCCATAGGGCGGATTATTGAATGGATACGGTATCTCAAAGGGTTGGGGGGGGATAATAGTTAATTGTTGAGGTTCTTTTTTTGTAATTATTAGCTTGCTCCTTTCGTGATTTATCTTCTTTCCAAAGCGATTTATCTCTTAATCAAGTGTATCAATGGACTAATCGACGAATATGTGAAAAATTATACTACAAAAAATTTATTAACCTAATTTCTTTCTTTTTTTTTTAAACATATCTCATTTGTGAGCCTGTAGTTGCTAGAATTTCTATTATTTTCTTAAATTGCCACATTTCTAATATTTTAGTGGTAGAGCAAGTATTTAAGAAAGTATTTTTGGAGCATTGTGAAGTGGCTGTTAGTGTGGAGAATGAGTAGATGAATGGTGTTCAGACAAGGAGGAAAATGAATGGGTAAAAAGGAGGAGGCTCACAGCGCGATGGCAACAAGGAGAAAGGAAGTGAGAGAAAAAAAGAGAAGGAGAGAGAGAGAGGTAGAGAGAGATAGAAAGAGAGAAAGAGAGAGAGAGACAGATGTCAGCGTGAAAGTGGTAAAGAATTATGCGCAGCGCTCTCTCTCTCTCTATCTATCTCTCTCGCTTTTCCTCCTCATTATCTCTCTCTCTCCCATCTCCCTCTCCCTCATTCACTCTCTCCCCCTCCCTCTCTCTTCTCCACTATTGTTGTTCGAAAGTGGCTATAGTAGATAGCCTCGAACAGTTAACGTCAGGAATGAAGCGAAGACCGTCTCGTTTGAATTCGTTAGTTACCGACTCGGCCCCCCCCTTCCAACCCATTTCCTCTCCCCCCCCCTATCGTATCTCTTCCGTTTCCAGAATCGAGCAATTGAACACTACCGTTTACCTAATACCTTATCTCTAATGCCTATCCTAACTCCTAACTAAACAGCCCCCGGCAACTTATTCGAAGCAACTTATTTTTTCTTCTCATGGTTACATTCATTTTTAGTACCAGGTATAGGAAATCAAATGCTAAATATCTATGTTTATCACTGATTCTTGAGTCTTATTATTTTGGTAAAAAAAAGTATACTTTCGAAATCAGGTGTCAGCCCCCCATAAAGAATCCTAGCAATACTACATTTTTAATCATTCTTGGCTGTCTGTTATTTACCGATCTTTCTTTCTCTCCCTATGTTTTCTTCTCTATTTCTCTTTCTCTCCCTCTCCCTCTTTCCTCCATCTCTCTCCTCCTTCAATCTGTCCGTATCTCTTCCATCATAATACACCTGTTTTCTGATGTGAGATGCTTTCACAAAGCGACAGAAGCCTTGTAAAAAAATTTTTAGAACCGTCGTTACTGAACGCTATTTCTCTGTATCTTGTCTCTCTATTGTCCTGCATATTGTCGCTTGTTCTCTTGCTCTCTCGCTCTCTCTCTCTCTCTGTCACTTTCTCTCTCTCTCTCTCTCTCTCTCTCTCTCTCTCTCTGACTCTCTCACCCAACTCATTGTCAGCCGCTCCTCCCCACCGGACGAAGCATAGGAACAATCAGCTAATCTCCTCTGCCTTCTTTGCTTGATGGGCATGAAGAGGGGAGATATCCAAGAAGAAGAAGAAGAAGGAAGAGACTTTCCCACAAACGACTGGCCATTTCTTACCCCCCCCCCTCTTGCGCAGCATTGACTAGGAGGAGGATCCAATCAGTGGGAAAGCTGCCTTAGGCCATATCTTTATTCATCTCTCTCTCTCTCTCTCTCTCTCTTTGTATGTCTGCCCCTCTCTCTTCTTCTCTCTCCCTCTCTCATTCTCTCTTCTCTCTCACTACCCTGACTCCTTTGTATGCCACAGGTGGTAAATATTCAATTGCGCCCGCGCTGCTGCCTTGAATCTCTAGGAAACGATAGCGCACAATGGCCTTGTCAGTTGCATTCTGGAAAAGCAGAGGAAGAGAGAGAGAGAGAGAGAGATCTAGAGAGAGTGGAGAGCGGGAGAGGAAAGAGGGGGAGGCAAGAGAGAGAGAGAAAGAGAGAGAGGGGGGGGGGAGAGAGAGAGAGAGAGAGAGAGAGAGAGGAGAGATAAACCAGACTTCTGTTCTTGCTGCTTCAATATCATCCCCAAAACAACCGCTTCATCTTCTTTAAGGAATTTTATAAGATCAATAACAGTTATTTGAAGGAGGTCTTAGCTTAAATTATTTTCATACATATTTTTTTTGTTGGCTTTTAATTATTTTATATGCTTTAACTCCATTTTGCCTTGCAAAATTTTTTGATTATTGCTTGGCTCGTTTTTGAACCGGTGGTTTTCGTGAGCTCATTGACATCATAACTATGAGAGATCGATTTGCTTTTGATGGATGTAGAGCTGCGAGGCATTATAATAATAGTGATAATATTATTAATAATCATAATAATATCAATATTAATAATAATAATGATGATAATACAATGTAAAGATTAAATAATATTAATAATAGTAATGATGATAATAAAATGTAAAAATTAAATGCAATAATTTTTGCAGTATTTCTTAGAGAGAGACTTAGAGCCTGTCCGCTGACGGTTTCCGTTTCTAACAATAAGATCTGTGCTGTTTTGTCTCGTCTAGCCCGCCGTCAATCATTCAACCTCCCCCCCCCAGTCCTTTCACTGTTCCACCTCACCACCCATCATTAGAGCTAAACGGAGACGTACGCCCGTTCACTGCGCTTGATATGCCACGTTAAAACGGGCTGTTGGTTGGTGCTCTGGTGGTGGAAGTGGTAATGTATGTGACCGACCGGGGAAAGGCAGGTGGGCATGGGCCGGGCGCCCTTTGGAACCTTCTTACCCTCGGAACGACCAGTCTCTCTCTCTCTCTCTCTCTCTCTCTCTCTCTTTCTCTTTCTCTTTCTCTTTCTCTTTCTCTCTCTCTCTCTTTCTCTCTCTCTCTCTCTCTCTTTTTCTGCTTCCTGCCATTGTCACGCTGATTTCCGGTGCCAAAGAATTCCACCAGAGACGCACCTCGACCGAGAATGATGACAAGGAAAACTAGAGGAAAGCGAAAACTAACTCCCCCCCCCAACTCGAGCCAGCACCCCAAGGCCTTCACTCTATCTTATGTGCTAAGCTGCCACGGGGCACAATTGACAAGCGGTTACAAGCGGTTGCTTAGTTTCCAGATTCGCCCCCCCCCCCTCCCACCCTTCCACAGACCTCCCTCTCCTCTAGTCACTCAAAAGGCACCACACTTCCTTTCTTCTCCCCTCAAAATGGTCCCCTGCTCTCTTTCCATAGCTTCTTTTGTGCCATTGCCATATCTCTATTTCTCTACCTTTCTCTCTCTTCTCTCTCTCTCTCTCTCTCTCTCGCCCCCACTCACTCTTTCTCTCCGTGACGGAGTCTCTCCCAATGTTTTCTCCTGACACTGACCGCCACCAACCACCGCTTCACAGGAGACACCCGTTGGGTTTCCGCTCGGAAGGCCCCCGTTCCTAGCAACCGATGGCGGTTGATATGGTGGGCCTCGAGG